>JAXCGZ010019214.1:42500-47500 GCA_037179515.1 Halocaridina rubra
ATGCATACATACATACATGCGCACATACATGCATACATACATTCATACATACATACATACATTCACACATACATACATGCATTTACACAGACATTCACACATACATACATGCATACATACATACATACATACATGCGCACATACATGCATACATACATACATACATTCATGCACACATACATACATACATACATTCATACATACATACATACATACATACATACATACATACATACATACATTCATGCACACATACATACATACATACATACATACATACATACATTCACACATACATTCATACATTCACATATACATACATACATACATTCACACATATATACATTCACACATACATACATACATTTACACATACATTCACACATACATACATACATACATACATACATACATACATACATGTACACATACATACACACATACATACATACATTCATGCGCACATACATACATACATACATTCATACATACATACGTACATTCATGCGCACATACATACATACATATATACATACATACATTCACACATACATTCATACATGCATACATACATACATTCACACATACATCCATACATACATACATACACACATACATACATACACATACATTTATACATACATACATACATACTTTCACACATACATACATTCATACATACATACATACATTCACACATACATACATTTACACAGACATTCACACATACATACATACATACATACATACATACATACATACATACATACATACATACATACATACATTCACACATACATACATACATACATACATTTACACAGACATTCACACATACATACATACATGCATACATACATACATACATACATTCATGCGCACATACATACATACATACATTCATACATACATACATACATACATACATACATTCATGCACACATACATACATACATACATACATACATTCACACATACATTCATACATTCACACATACATACATACATACATTCACACATACATACATACATACATTTACACATACATTCACACATACATACATACATACATACATGCACACATACATACACACATACATTCATACATACATACATACATACATTCATGCGCACATACATACATACATACATTCATACATATATACGTACATTCATGCGCACATACATACATACATATATACATACATACATTCATACATGCATACATACATACATTCACACATACATTCATACACACATACATACATACATTCATACATACATACATGCACACATACATACATACATTCATACGCACATACATACATACATTCACACATACATTCATACATACATACATTCACACATACATACATACATACATTCACACACACATACATACATACATATATACATACATACATTCACACATACATTCATACATGCATACATACATACATACATTCACACATACATACATACATACATACATACATACATACACACATACATACATACATGCACACATACATACATACATACATTCATGCGCACATACATACATACATTCACACATACATTCATACATACATACATACATTCACACATACATACATTCATACATACATACATACATACAGTCACACATACATACATACATACATTTACACAGACATTCACACATACATTCATACATGCATACATACATACATGCGCACATACATTCATACACACACACACACACACACACACACTTAAACACTGCAATCATGCTTAACACCTCTAGCCTCATAGGCAGGTTTCCCGATTCCAGGCAATTTCCTCGTTTAAGGTACGATATTTCCAAAGACGAACTACATGATTCGAGGAAACTTCCTCATTCCATTCCTTTACTTAAAAATACTCAATGAGATAATGTGAAAAACTGTACTTCTGGAGGGAAAACAAATTTAAAAAATTCTTATTCCACCATGATAATACCTGAGAATATCCAGCAAATATAACCGGCATAAAGACAGTTGACTTGTTTATTGCATTTTCCGTCGCACTGATTTATCTTTTTGTCTCCTGGATCGCTGGTGATTCTACAGCTACACTCTGAAAATGTAGCAATGTGAAATTAGCCTTCAAGGCCAAAATCACAAGAGAGAGACACACACCAACTTCCAGCTGAAGAAGAAAACCAAACCGGAAGACGCCGAGTGCATTGCTCCACAATGTCAGGATTCGCAAAGAGAGATACTCCAAGCGACTGGTTCACTGGAACAAAATTTTTCCAGTTTCAAAGCGCCTGCAATCATAGCCTTGGATTCCAGTACTTCCAGCCTCAACAAAATTATGACATATTGAAGATCTGGAAAGACAGGTGGATTTGAGGTAGGAGTTGGATCACACCTGGGGTCGGCACTTAGTCCATTCATCTTCAATGTGGTGATGGACGTAATGACCAAAGATGTGAGAGAAGCAGTGCGATGGTGCATATTATATGCAGATGACATTGTATTGTGTGCAGAGAGGAGGGGGGGATTTGGATGAGAAGTTGGAGGGATGGAGAGCAGCACTTGAGGAGAGAGAAATGAGGATAAGCAAGTCAAAGACCGAATATATGTGTGCCAACATTGCTGATGGTGGACATAGCATAAGAAATGGATGGGGAAGATATAAAGAGAGTACAGAAGTTCAAGTACGTGGGGTCCATAGTAGAGGCTAGTGGAGGCATAGATCAAGAAGTGAGACATCGAATTCAGGCAGGATGGACTAACTGGAGGTCTGCATCTGGTGTTCTCTGTGACGAGAAGGTACCACTGAGATTGAAGGGAAAGTTTCATAAGGACCGTTGTAAGACCAGGTATGTTATATGGGACAGAAACAGCAAATATGAGGAGGACAGAGGAGAAGGGGATGGATGTAGCGGAGATGAAAATGTTGAGGTGGATGTTTGGAGTAACAAGGAAGGATAGAATTAGGAATGAATATATAAGAGGATCGACAAAGGTAGTTGAATTATCGAAGAAAATACAGGAGGGAAGGCTTAGATGGTATGGACACTGCTACGACGGGACGAACATCATGTTAGAAGACATACGATGGAGATGGAAGTTCGGGGTAGAAGGAGGAGAGGAAGACCAACCAAAAGATGGCGTGATTATATAGGAGAAGACTTGCAATGGAGGGTATTGATGAAAATGAAGCAAAAAACAAATATAGATGGAGACGACTCATTCACAACGGTGACCCCATATAAAAATCTGCTAAAGCTGAGAAGAATAAGAAGATAGAAGATCTGCAAGTGTCAACGCAACTCTGATTGAGTAACTGGACACAAGGCCTTCTCGTCTCAACACTACTCCGACAAATGACACAAATCCTTTTTATATAAGGGATCATTTGATTTCAATGAAACTTGCTAATTCACTGGAACCAAATTCTTCAGAGGTAAACAAATTTCACATATAGTATGTCATCCCATGGCACCAGCCGCCCGTTGCGATAAAACAGCTGGTCTTTTAGATTTAAACAGGAATGTCCTGAATACCTCAATGCTAAGTCTTTATTCGGTTACGGATATATTTTTATGCATTCTTCTTCTTCTTTTTCTTCATCTTAATATTATTATTATTATTATTATTATTATTATTATTATTATTATTATTATTATTATTATTATTATTATTATTAATTCGCTATCATAGTTCTTGGTGTGTGTTCAAATATATATATATATATATATATATATATATATATATATATATATATATATATATATATATATATATATATATATATATACCCAGTTTGGAATTCCCCACCACCTATATCCACTCAGGGATAAAAAAATTTCCAAAGGAGCCAAGTACCTCCAGCTTGAGAATCACTGGTAGAGGTTCTCACCTCTTCCAGAAACTAAAAAAAAAAAAAAAAAAAAAAAAAAGTTTTAAGAAGATTCTTCCTCGAAGGCTGAAAAAGATGTCATGGGATTTTCTTTTTGTAGTGATATCATTATGGGTTGCTGTTGTTTACCGTTTTATTCCACTTTTAATCCTCCTTCAGATGGGTGTGGACATAGACAAACTGGAACTGGGAATTACAGTTGGATTATCTTTCTAACGCTCCGCGGTGGGCTCGAACACGGGTTTGTCACTTCCTGAATCAGGCATTCTAACCACTTCGCTACTACTGTACCCAGTGATATCATTCTAAGTATTAAAGACGTATATAAGGGCAAACAGACATTCTTTGAAAAAAAAAAAAGATTTTCCATACTGAGTCTTCAACCGTATAAAAGTACGCAGTTTTGAAAAGCATTTAATACTGACAGAAAGGAGAGCTTTCTGTTAGTATTAAATGCTTTTCAAAAGCTGTAGTCACCGTGGCTCAAGCGGTAGCGTACGAGACTCTGAGGCGACAGGTCGAAGATTCGCGCCCCGTCACGGTCTGAGGTTAGCAAGGGCATGCACTTAAGGTTATGATTACATCTGCCAAAACAAGTCCGCAAGAAGGCAACCGTCTTAGCCCTTGCTTGAAAAGGGAGTCTGTGACGTAAAACCGGAACTGACAGAAATGAGAGCTAACACTTTTCTTTATTTACTAATTAATTAACATATTCATTTACTCCTATGTATGGTTGCAGAGTTGCAGGACAACCTTAAGCATGCCAATTCTCGTTCTTTAGCACACGAATGATTGGTCTGTCAGTTCCAATGTTGTACTCCTTGACTAAGGTAATTTTATTTATTTATTTATTTATTTTTTACCCAGCCACTGAGGGGGCAAGCCAGCCTCAACTTGGTGTCGGTCCCAAGCCCGGGTAAATGGGGAGGGTTGGCGGCAGGAAGAGCATCCGGCCATAAAAAAAATGCCAAAACCAAAATATGGCCAGTACAGATAATGAAGAAATTTTTTTTTTTTTTGGGGGGGGTAAAAAATGGGGGGAGGGGCTAAAACTAGCGTCCTGCGATACGCCAGACAAGTCTTTATGTACATGTAAGTCTCGTTTGCAT
>JAXCGZ010019214.1:52500-77500 GCA_037179515.1 Halocaridina rubra
ATGATTATATTACAATTTCATTAAATCTGTATTGAGTTATTAAGCTACATAGATTCCGTATAAGCAATTTTTCTTATCAACGAGACATTTCTAGACTTCCTTAATCTTTATATCAATACATTCATGGCACTTTAAAGCGATAAAAATCGATATTTCTGATCACGAAAGCAAAACTTCGATGGCGTCTGGTCTCTATTATATATATTTCTCAAGTCTTTTTTTTTTTGGTACGTCTAGCTTGTAGATATATTTATACTTATTTCATTTATATTTTACATACATTTAAATGAATATTACGTTAATTCTATACCTATGTATTGTATTTCATATGAATTCTACAAGTATTCATATGAATTGCACAAGTATTTCATATGAATTCTACAAGTATTCATATGAATTGCACAAGTATTTCATATGAATTCTATAAATATTCATATGAATTGTACAAGTATTTCATATGAATTCTACAAATATTCATATGAATTCTACAAATATTCATATGAATTGCACAAGTATTTCATACAAATTCTACAAATATTCATATGAATTCTACAAGTATTTCATACGAATTATACATGTATTTACATGTATTTCATGTTTTTAAACGCATTTCAAAAAAATTTCATTTTGTATACTTTTACATATACATTATAAGTAGTTCATATATTTGTCACGCATTTAAATGCATTTCATACAACACATACATGAATTTTCATTACTAAACTTTTGACATTGTTTACTTGAAACCAATAATAATAATAATAATAATAATAATAATAATAATAATAATAATAATAATTAATAATAATAATAATAATCATATTACCAACAAAATCAACAACAACAACAACACCACAACAACAACAATAATAATAATAATAATAATAATAATAATAATAATAATAATAATAATAATACCAACAAAATCAACAACAACAACAATAATAATAATGATAATCATAATAATAATAAAAATAACAACAACAATAATAATAATAATAATAATAATAATAATAATAATAATAATAATAATAATAATAATAATAATGCCAGACTACAAGTGATTCACCAACAATCGTTGGCATCAAAGGCATTTGAAACACTCCTCTATTATATAAGGTTCTTTGCAATGTCTGAAAAGTGTCATCATAAATTTGTATTTGGGAGACATGTGAGGTATGCAGAATATTGTCGTGGTTACTTCCGGCTCCAAAAGGTGCCGGTATTGTGACATCTTTTCTTGGCATAGGCTGAGTTTTGCAACAAGTGAAGGCTCTCTCTCTCTCTCTCTCTCTCTCTCTCTCTCTCTCTCTCTCTCTCTCTCTCTCTCTCTCTCTCTCTCTCTCTCTCTCTCTCATTATTATTATTATTATTATTATTATTATTATTATTATTATTATTATTATTAGTAGTAGTAGTAGTAGTAGTAGTAGTAGTAGTAGTAGTAGTAGTAGCAGTAGTAGTAGTAGTAGTAGTAGTAACAGTAAAACAAAATATGGCCCTATGCGCAATAAGTAGAAATATGCTGGCCTAATACCACTTTTAAGTAAAGTCTTAACACCAATTCCATCTCTTTATGCAATAGTTCTATCTTCTTCTTCTTTCTTTTTAGTGTTCTCGTGTCATACACAATGTTCAACATACTTCCAAGAATATATCTCGAGACTCTTGAGAGAGTTTAACTTTGATATATCTTAATTTTGAACTTGAGATATAATGCGGTCACGGTCAAGGTTATTCTAATCTTGACTTAGCTTTGTGCATTCAGCGTTCAAAGTCAATAAATGTCGGTGTTTTTTTTTTTTATTTAATATCAACACGTGGCATATGAAATGACTCAAATCAAAAGCTGTAAGAATACACGGAATATGGCTATTATTCCTTTTTCATTTGCATTAACAAGTATAGTTTTTTAATATCATTAATACGAGACAAGGGTCAAAGACACAACTCAAGCACGAGGAAGACGTGGAATAATTATGCTATTGCTCTATACATAAATATTCCCGTTCAGAGGAATGGGTTTTGTGTATTCGAAGTCCAAATGATACTAGCTACCATACAAGAGTTTTATTATTTTATTTTATTATTATTTTACGGCACGGGGCAAAGCCATGCATTGGGCTATAATGCAGTGGTTCTTAACCTTTTTCAGTATATGCACCCCTTTCAATTCAGCAGTCAGTTCTCGC
The DNA here is from genome assembly GCA_037179515.1 of Halocaridina rubra. NCBI lineage: Eukaryota > Metazoa > Arthropoda > Malacostraca > Decapoda > Atyidae > Halocaridina > Halocaridina rubra. Next base: position 54,693 of record JAXCGZ010019214.1, read on the forward strand.
ACCCACCCCCCGATTGTTGAAATACAAAAATATGCTAAAAATACAAAGCTGATGTATGTGTATTAATAACAAAACCACGTTTTATTTTTAATTAATCTTCATTAGGAAATTAGGTTTAGAACTCGAGGTTTATCTCTAACTCAGAACACTTGTGAATCAAAAAGTTTTTTCACGAAAAAGTACAACGCGTATATAAAAATATATTTTGCTTTAATTATTCATAGGCATCCTTGCACCCCTTAGGAACCGGCCTCGCACTCCCTAGGGGTGCGAGCACCCCTGGTTAAGAATCACTGGGCTATAGGAATGCATAGGCTATAACATGCACCATTGCCTGAAGACAAATCCCGTTCATAAGACAACATTTTGTGCAATTAGAGTCCAAATGATAAAGAGTTTTTATATTTATTAAACCACCAACAAGAAAAATATGACAAAAACGCGAGTCAAGCAGTAGGTATACATGTGATATATCTAAGCTATCCCACATTGGAGGATATCGTTCAAAAGAAAGATAAACACATTTTACAGAATAAAAAAAAAACTGTTTTTCTATAATTGGGACACATAAAAATTATGAGAAAGAATATGTTATTCTGAAAACAACCATCCATGTAAATCACATCGAATTTGAGAAAGTAATATTGGGGTACCTAACAATCACCTACAAACAAATAAACAAATCGTTCCAAAATACCATTGAGTGTAAGAGCAAATGACAGAGGTGCCAAGTAATACCCTTGAGGAATCCTGGATATTCCAGGAACCGGGGGAGCAAATTAGCTCGATTCGGCGACGGTCCAAGTTGGGATAAGTGGAGTGGACTAGTGTCGGGAATAATTACAGCATTGGGTCGTTTATATTTAAGCCAACACCAAACACTAGCAAGAAACAGCGACTCCATGTAAAACTGAAAAAAAAAAGTTACTGATAAAGTTAAAATATCCTTATCGGTGGTATTCCATTGTGGAACAGCAAAGCCTACGAAAAACCACATACCCCCAAACGGCTACTAAGAAACAGTGACCCCGTAGGAAAATGACAAAAGTTGGTGATAAAAATTATATATCCTTACCAAGGCTTTAAGCTCCTGATGATACTATTCTACCATTACTGCTCTCATCTTTTCATAACTTAAGCTATTGAAAAGTGGATTTTGCATTCTATGATACAGTTGGGCCGCTTTCACACGAAAGTGGCACGTCGTACGTGGCATGCCCCGTGGCACGCCAGTTGAAAACGAATATCCAGAAATATATGAAACTTTTCACACAGAAGTGGCGTGTCACGCCACTTCATTGTGAAAGGTTTCATATATTTCCGGATGTTCGTTTTCACCCGGCGTGTAACGTGGCATGCCACTTGCGACGTGCCACTTTGGTGTGAAAGCGGTCCTAGAGTTTTTATTTTACTTGAAAATTGATGAATGGGAATAGTGACCCTTAGTGGGGTGATAGATCATGACGATACTGTATCATCCCAGATTTCCAGATGTGGTCTATTTAATAATAATAATAATAATAATAATAATAATAATAATAATAATAATAATAATAATAATAATAATAATAATAATAATAATAATAATAATAATAATAATACAAATAATAATAATAACAACAAAAACAAGACACAACAACAACAACATCATTATCATCATCACTGTGATATAAGGAACAAAATAAGAACTAAAAATAGTGTGTGCCCTGAGGCTCTGCTACTTTTCTTAAAATAAAACCCCGACAATGACTAAATCTGCAATGAATTCACCAAGACTCGAAGTGAAACTCGCCTCCGTGTCTGCCAGGAATGACTGTCACCGTGACTTTCTTTGACCTTTATTAAAAGGTCAAGGGCAAAGAGGCCAATGAACATCATAAATTACATTTGTGTGTGTGCGTGTAAGTGTGTGAGAGAGATGATAAAATTAATTAGTTAAAGACATATTACTACATCACGTAAAACCTTGAGAGTTATATCAAGGGGGAGTGTCTGTCTATGTAATAATACCAAAATATCCATTGTAAGTGGTAATGACCGAGTCAAGGCACATGATCAAATTACCAAGGATCTGGAAGGTGTTTTCCCAACAGAAGCCCCTCCTATGCCTTAGCTCTTCGCTGGAGGAAAATACCAAAGGGGATGGACAATGTTACTACAATGGTACGATACGATTGTACGATTTGGTTCTACGTCACGGACTCTCTTTTCTACAAAGGGCTAGGACGATTGCCTTCTTGCATAGGACTTGTTTTGGCAGATGTAACCCTTACCCTTAGTGCATGCCCTTGCTAACCCCAGCCCGCGGCGGAGCGCGAACTCTCGACCTAACGCCTCAATGTCGCAGACGCTACAGCTTTGTCACGGTGACTACCAATGTTATTACAATGGTGGAGAACACAAATAAGATATAAAAGGAACATGGGTCGCATCTGTTCTTGCGTCTATTTGAACTGTGATTGTTTAGTTATGTTAAAATAATTAGCTAATCAAGAAATATATCCAAAGTATGCGTGGATCATTCCCCTCTTGTTTTGTTTCGAAATTCTACAAGCCAGATATGTTAAAAAAACAAGCAAAATACCCACGGGCATCTTCATGCATGCTCCGTGTTGGAATTCAACAAGTCATGTGTACTTATTTGAACAAGTAATATACCCTCACGGTATGTGGGATTATTTTCTTGCTTGTTCAGTATTTCAGTTATATAAGTCAGTCATGTTTAACTGAAGAAGCAATATACCCCAGAAGAGTAAAGGTGCGTCCACACCAGCAAGAAAACACACCAACAACAAAATTGACAACATTGGATGCAACAATGTTTGTGTTGCTATTGATACGATGGTGTCGATATGTTGGTATGGCGCTGTAAGTGATATGTTGGTACTACCGGTGTCTGTAGATGTCGACTGCGATGATTAGGTCAATGTTTACAACTTGTTTCCGACTGCATGTTGCCGGTGTGGACGCACCTTAAAGTTGCGTCCACACCGGCAACACGTTTGTGTCCACCCCCATTCGGATGGGGGCATATTGTGCCACACAAAACTGTAAAAATAACTCTTACAGTAGATGACATATGACCCCTCAGTACACTCTCCTACAACCAGATAAATTTATAAGATAGCTGAAAATACAGAAGACAAAATAGACTAACCATATCAGCACAATAAGACACAAATTGAAAATATGAGAGAGAGAGAGAGAGAGGAGAGAGAGAGAGAGAGAGAGAGAGAGAGAGAGAGAGAGAGAGAGAGAGAGAGAGAGAGAGAGAGAGAGAGAGTAGAGAGAGAGAGAGAGAGATGTATGTTAGTGCACACACATGTACAGTAAAGCAAAGTTGATGCATAAATCGCATGGGGTACATGCATACCCAACTTCGGTATAACAATGTAAATGCCAAAATACAATCAACAAACATCTTACGAGTCTCTCAAGCAGAGAAGAAACCAACTTAACAAACACGTAATTTCTTCTACAGACGCATGAACATCGTCAGTATAAAGAGAGTTGTTTTTATTATGTCAGAAATCTTCTTCTCTTGCAGTGAGTCCTCATCCTTTGCAACTGCTAAGGACTTTGCCAAAAAGTGGTCAGGTCACTCTCCTGAAAATCTCCAAACCCAAAAGAGGCTAGGTTTGATTAACTATTTTTGGATAGGTTAACGTGGAGATATAATATATATATATATATATATATATATATATATATATATATATATATATATATATATATATATGTATATATATATATATATATATATATATATATATATATATATATATATATATATATATATATATATATGTATATATATATATATATATATATATATATATATATATATATATATATATATATATATATATATATATATATATATATATATATATATATATATATATATACCATCACTTCCATAACAGGAGACGACGTAAGATGATGCCCCATCCGTCCACCAGAGGCGCCACTGCATCTAAATTCTAATGGTCGAAGGGGCACTGATTGAGCTCATATATATGATCTATGGTTTGAATATTTACACAGTATAATACCAGAGCTAATACATTTGAGCTCCGGCCATTAAAATTTTGATGCAGTGGTGCCCTCTAGTAGTCGGGTGGAGGTGTCAGCGTCACGTTGTCTGTTAGTGGCGAAGTGAACAAACAAACAAACAAAAACATTTATTTCCATTTTGTACAATGGTTATTCAACATTAATAGTAACTTATAAGTAGACATGTAATTAAACTAACAAATAAGAGGGTTAGACATATAGTTAAATTAAATGTAGCTTTCATAGAAAATAATAATGCTGTAATAAAAATGTTACAATAATGTTAATAATAAAGTAGTAAGTATGCCACTAGATACAGGATCGTTATTATCGGCATCATTTCCATATTTGTTTCCTTACAATGAGAATAATTAGTTCTTAATGAGCAGCAACTATTTGTCCAAAAGAAAACTGTATAGTTTGCCTTTGAAAGCTGTGAAAGAGGATGCATTTTTAAGATGCTCTGGAATATTATTCCAGAGTGTTGGCCCTTTGATAGTGATCATCTTTGAACCTGCTTCTGTGTTTGTTCTGTGAATAAAGAGCTCACTGCTCTGTCTTGTGTTGGTTCCCCTTATATCCCTGACTGTTTTTAAATCAAATAGCCAGCTAGGATAATGATGGTCCAAAACTTTGAATACAAAAACATAAATAGCATAAGCGACCTTATTTTCTGCCTGCAGCCACTCAAGTTTATTGAGAGCTGGTGTGATGTGGTCGTATTTTCTTATTCCTCCCAGGGCAACTCGAGCTGCAAAATTAATAAGCTTCTGTATTCTGTATTCAAACACTTTATCTTTGTTTAGAGTCATCTTGAATATATATCTTTCCTCGAAGATAAGTGATTTTAACAACAGAGAGACTAAATATTAGGATCGAGGGCGTTCCAGCATCTCTTAAGCGAAAAAGAAAATGTTAACAGAGTAGGTATACGATAAGAGAGATGAAGCCGTTTATTACCTGTTATACCCTCTGAGACTAGCACAACAAGAATAAAAGAACTTATATTAGGTAGTCTAGAAAGGGTTCCTCCTACAAGTTCAAGGTCACCCTCCAAGAGTTTTCACCCAACATAATAAAAAAAAAGTTAATATATCTAGGAAAACTCTTTATCTATCTATAAATTGTATTCATTTATCTATTCGTTTTATTCATTTATCTAGTCGGTGCCGGTCCCAAGTCGGTATAAGTGGAGAGGACGGGTATAATTGCAGCATTGGGTCGTCTATATTTAAGCCAACACCTAACACTAGCAAGGAACAGCGACTCTATGTAAAATTGGGAAAAAAGTTACTATTTCGCTTTGCGTCATATATTTAAAAAATCTAAACTACACACACACACACACACACACACACACACACACACACACATATATATATATATATATATATATATATATATATATATATATATATATATATATATATATATAAAGTTTTACCTAAAAATTACACGTACATGTAAATATAAGTTCAGTGTCCTATATACCGCATATTACCCAGGCTGTTATGCCATCGTGGGCTCAAATCATTCAGTTTAATTGCGTAGAAGGTCAGAAAACGAGGTGTAAGTAACTATGGGAAAGGTCAATAGCATGTTAACGTCAGAGCCAACATCTGCATGAAATTGTATGGAATAATTATTTCACAATTCCACCAAAACAAATTCTCGTCTATGACTCTTAGGTCAACAAGAGATCAACAAGTCTTTAATATCGCTTTTAAAATTATGAATAAATACTCCTAGGAGGATTTGAATATTTACCTCGAATGGTAATGAAATGTTTGCCTTTCCATGTGGCACTTTTATTTTTATTTATTTATTTTATGATTGTTTACCTCGAATGGTAATGAAATGTTTGCCTGTCCATGTGGCACTCTTATATTTATTTATTTATTTTATCATTTTACCTCGAATGGTAATGAAACGTTTGTCTTTCCATGTGACACTCTTTATTTTTATTTATTTCTTATGATTGTTTACCTCGAATGGTAATGAAACGTTTGCCTTTCCATGTGGCACTTTTATTTTTATTTATTTATTTTATGATTGTAACACCAGGACGGAAAAACAAAATCCTGCCCTCATCAGGCCTGGGCACGAAGAAAACAAAATGTAAAGAGAATTTGAGTTGGCCAGTGTTGTGACTTGTCAGATGGGAAGGGATAGTAAGAGATGTGTAACGAATATTCGGTGTTGATGTTGGTATAGAAAAAAAAAAGAACCGTAACTGAAGGAAGACTTAACATCGAACTGTCCAGGGCAGTTCTATTTAAGCCCAAGAGACCTTTAAGCTATAGTATTGTATCGGGTGGCTGATTTTTCCCATTAAGGGGGTGGACAGATATAGGTTGAAGCTGGGGGATTAAGGCTGCCTTTCCTAATACCAAGCGGTGGGCTCGAACACGGGTTTGTCACTTCTCGACTCAAGCACTTTGCCACTGAGCTACCGCGATCCCATCGCTTGGAATGGAAATCGTTCCGGTTTTACGTCACGGACTCCCTTTTCTACCAAGGGCTAGGACGGTTGCCTTCTTGCGAAGGATTTGTTTTGGCAGATGTAATCCTTACCCTGAGTGCATGCCCTTGCTAACCCTCGACCTGCCGCCTCAGGGTCGCGGACACTACCAATTTGCCAGGAGGACTACTATCATACCTATATAGTCTCACATCATATTGTATTGAATTAATTCCTTTCTAAATATTGGCCCTGCAGAACAGGAATATGCTTCTTATTCATAAGTAGGTTGATGGTTCTGTCTTGATTTTTCACATGGTCTTCTAGATCCACAGTGTCCTATGACAAAGCATGGGCTATGAGACCCAAAGATTCAAGTTCGAGATACAAATAAGCATATTCAAGCTCAGAAAAAAAAATAGCTCACTGTCAAAGGATTTTCATATTCCATCTTAAAACGTAGGTTTACTATATAAGCCAAAATTTGAGCACAGAGCGACCCAAATTAAAAAAAAAATGAAACTTGCAGAAAAATCAGCGCTTTTTTAATTTTATATTTAATCTTAAAACGAAGACTATACTATAAGCCCAAATATGAACACAAAGTGAATCTAGTAAAAAAAAAAAAAAAAAAAAAAAAAAAACGCATTGAACTTTGGCCCGGTGCCAAGGCTATTAACATATCAGGATACGAAGCATTTTCTTATTCTTTTATTATTCTTCAGTGAAAACGTAGCTTATAATAAGAGATGATAGATGCAAATTTGCCTGCACCGTGTGTAGCACATAATACACTCACTCCACAAGATGGCGTGTAACATGAGCTGAGCTTTCCTCCTGGTTGCGTCACACAAAACACAAATTAAATTCCAAGAAGGTTTGACTCATAAACATTTATTTTGCTTAGTTTCGTAATATTTTTTTTTTTATGATTGTGGCACCAGAACGGGCAAAAAAAAAAAAAAAATTAAAACAGCCCTCATCAGGTCTGGGCACGAAGAATACATAAAGTAAAGAGAAACGGAAATGGAGAGTGTAATGACTTGTCAGATGTGAAGGGATAACAAGAGATGTGTAATGAATATCCAAGCATATTCAGTGTTGATGTAGGCATAGAAAAAGAACCGTAACTGAAGGAAGACTTTATATAAGTTACAGTCATTGTGTAAAACCAGTCAAACTGTATATTAATTGAGACTATCATTCAAATTCTAGAGTTCCCGATTTTACACATTGATTAATATGTGCCAATATGTGCCTAACCTACCTAACCTAATCTGGGATTAAGGGTGTTCCTATATTCACTTAAATTCCGTCACGGACTCCCTTTTCTACCAAGGGCTAGGACGGTTGCCTTTTTGCGAAAGACTTGTTTTGGCAGATGTAATCGTTACCCTGAGTGCATGCCCTTGCTAACCTCAGACCGTGACGGGGGGCAAACCCTCGACCTGACGCCTCAAAATCGCGGACGCTACCGATTGAGCCACGGTGATTATCCCATATTCACTTAAGTATTAATATCAAATACCATTTCTGCTTTTCAAGATTGTTTTTCTTTCCCAAATTTAGATTAACATATGGAAAAATGAACAAAACAAAACAAACAAACAAAAACATTTATTTCCATTTTGTACAATGGTTATTCAACATTAATAGTAACTTATAAGTAGACATGTAATTAAACTAACAAATAAGAGGGTTAGACATATAGTTAAATTAAATGTAGCTTTCATAGAAAATAATAATGCTGTAATAAAAATGTTACAATAATGTTAATAATAAAGTAGTAAGTATGCCACTAGATACAGGATCGTTATTATCGGCATCATTTCCATATTTGTTTCCTTACAATGAGGATCATTAGTTCTTAATGAGCAGCAACTATTTGTCCAAAAGAAAACTATATAGTTTGCCTTTGAAAGCTGTGAAGGAGGATGCATTTTTAAGATGCTCTGGAATATTATTCCAGAGTGTTGGCCCTTTGATAGTGATCATCTTTGAACCTACTTCTGTGTTTGTTCTCTGAATAAAGAGCTCACTGCTCTGTCTTGTGTTGGTTCCCCTTATATCCCTGACTGTTTTTAAATCAAATAGCCAGCTAGGATAATGATGGTCCAAAATTTTGAATACAAAAACATAAATAGCATAAGCGACCTTATTTTCTGCCCGCAGCCACCCAAGTTTATTGAGAGCTGGTGTGATGTGGTCATATTTTCTTATTCCTCCCAGGGCAACTCGAGCTGCAAAATTAATAAGCTTCTGTATTCTGTTTATCTGAGTCTTAGTGGTAGCTCCCCAAACAGTTGTGCAGTAATTAATGTGACTTAGGGCTAGAGATTCAACAACAGTTATTCGAGTGGTAGTCTCAAAATTGTCTTTTATACGTGATAAGTACAGTAATGTTCCTGTAACCTTTTTGCATACTTTATCTATGTGGGAATCAAACAACATGTGGTTATCAAAGTGAATTCCTAGGTTTTTGACTGTTTTGCTAGGTGTGATAATATTGTCGCAAAAATTAATTGTTGTGTTTTCTGGAATTTGTGCTATGTGGAACCTTGAACCAATAAATATGCACTGTGTTTTACTTTCGTTAATTAACAGCCCAATTTCTTGGAAATAGGCTTTAATTTTTGACAGAGTGTTTTCTGCTCTTAAAGTTAGCTCTGGGAGATTATTAATATCACCACTAAGGAGTAGTTGAGTGTCATCTGCATATTGTACGACTAGACAGTCAGAAATGAAAGAAGATAGATCATTTACGTAAATGGAGAAGAGGATAGGACCAAGTACTGATCCCTGTGGAACACCAAATGATACATTTTTTGGCACAGAGATAATGTTGTTAAGACGTATGGACTGTTTACGATTAGATAGATACTCGCTAAACCAGCTTGGATCAATATTTAAGTTAATACATTTACTTAAAAGAATTTCATGGTTTACACTGTCGAAGGCTTTTGATAAGTCTAATAATACGAGAAGAGATATTTTTTTCATATCTATATTATTATATATACTATTCGTAACTTTAAGCAGTGCAGTTTCCGTCGAAAGTTTCGGTCTGAAACCATGCTGGTTAATACTTATTATTCTATTTTTTATTCTAAATATGACATAAGTTGGCATGCAACAATTTTTTCTAATATTTTAGAGAAAATGGGTAGGAGGGAAATGGGACGATAGTTTGTCACATCTTCTCTGTCCCCCTTTTTATGCAGAGGTATTACATGTGCTATTTTCCAAGAGTCAGGAAACTTTTTAGTAACAATGGAAGTGTTCATAATAGAATATAGGATGCAATCACGGGTAGAGCATCTTTGATGAACTGAAATGGTATACCATCTGAACCATAAGAGCCAGAGTTTCTTAGGCTCTTTATGGTAAGAATTAGGGTAGCACAATCGATAGGAATAATCTTGAAGTACTCTCTTGTGTTTTCATTGGAAGAATTGTCATTTAAGCAATTACTCATATTCACTGAGTTGATGTTTTCTTGAGTTTTTTCATATGTATTTTTGCCAACGTTAGCAAAATAGTTATTAAAGTTTTCTGCTTTGTCTTTCAACTCCGTAATATTTTCATAACTTTCTGAGGTACTCTTTTCATTTGGTATCATGCTTCTTATCACTTTCCATGTTGCTGCTGTATCATGTCTAGAGTCATTAAATTGTTTTTTGTAAAAGTCTTTTTTACTTACACTGATGAGAGATCTGACACGTTTCTTTTCTGTTTTATAACGTTCTCGGAGAGTCATATCATATCTATTCATTTTTAGCTCTTTTTGTATTTGATTTCTGATTTGCATTGCCTCTTTGATGTCATTAGTTAGCCAGGGGGCTGAGGGGCGGGTCATTTTTCTTGTTACAATGGGTGCACAACTATCTAAGCATTCAAGGAAGACTTTTGTTAGAATCTCAACCTGCAAATCGACGTTATCTGTGTATTTAATTCTATTAAGTGCATTAGTGTTGTTGATTAATGTTTCACAAAAGATATCAGGGGAGTAATTTTTTAGACACCGGAATGTCTTGAGGAGAGGCTTCCTTTTCGGCTTGTTTATGTTTAGCATAGCAATGTTCAGCTCGTGGTCTGCAATTGGGCAGGGAACTACGTCCCAATAGAGTATACTTTCCACTTTATTTGTTATTATCAGATCTATAAGAGTCCTAGAATTGGGGGTTATGCGGGTCGGTTTTGTCACTATTTGTGTTAACTTCACAGTGTTGATCACCCTTTTCATTTTATCTGCTGAGAGCAAGTCATCATTAAAATCACCAAGTATGTATATGGGTTTATGACGCACACAGATATTTCTGAATGTTTCTAGTAGATGATTGAATGAACTGGTAGGTGCTTTAGGGTGACGGTAAACACACCCTACAATGAAAGATGGAAGTTTCTGATACATTCACCCTCGGCAAAATTCACAAACGAACAAATATCCTAATCTTGCAATTTCATTTTTAAATTAAATAGATTTTATGAAACAAGAATGTTATTTAGTTTCATGGTTATTTATGAAAAACACTTATATATGCAGCGCATATATATATATATATATATATATATATATATATATATATATATATATATATATATATATATATATATATATATATATATATATATATATATATATAGTGTGTATGTTTATGGGAGGGGTTGCATGAGTACCCCACGACGGGCATTTTAGAACTTATAGAGGCTACAGAACTTGTAAATACTGTTCCACCAGAGACCGCACATCTATTACTGAAGTCACAGAGCCTACAAAGTTAAAAGGAATTACCAACTAGGGACGCCTCTACTCTCGCCTTCTAAGCAATATAACTGGCTCTGGCGAAAAGATATTGTACTGGCCATCATGTGGGGTTGAGCTCTGACCTCTGAATGGGAGCCAGGTGCTATATTAATTACAGTACAAATGATGATGACACATTAATGCTTTATATTGTGTATCTATATACATTAACAATAACATTTTGTGCAACTTTTGATAGTCTATGCACGTATCACTTTATTGCATTTAATATATAAATAAATAAATAGATGAATAGGTAAAATGTAAAATACAAATAAATAAATTAATATGCACATATATACAAGGGTAGTCAGTTACGTGGTTCTCGACCTATGATGTTCTGTGGTTATGACACATCGCGCAGGAACAGATTTTTGAGCGCGGTGGAAGAATACGTCATCACGCGGCATAAGACTGAGGAAGACGCGTCGCTCAGTTCCCACTCGTATGCTATCTTGTTATTGTGCTTATTCCCTCGCTGGTCTGTTTTACTTTTTTTTTTTATAATTTTTGGCCTGCATTATGTCTCACAAGCGTAAATGAGATTCTTCTGATGGCAGTGCTTCGAGGAAAAGGAAGGTCATCACCATGGAGGCGAAATTAGAGATAGCAAAAGACCCAAAAAAGGGAGAAACTGCTACCGGCATTGTCCATTGGTTCCAGTATATGTTGGTGTAATAATAATAATAATAATAATAATAATAATAATAATAATAATAATAATAATAATAATAATAATAATAATAAACCTTTATTTCCATTACAATACAATGGGTATTCGTCAGCCGGGGCAAACCCCAACCCCCACTGTGGTGCCCAACCACAGCAGTACCTGCTTGGAAACAGCTTAAACTCTCGGTCTTGGACGGGAACCGATCTTTCGACCTCGTGAATGCAAAGCCAGCGCGTTATCACTGTACTAGCCAGATGTAGGAAATTCCTTCTACATAATCTAGAAATGTTGTTCCGGTTTTAAGTCACGAATCCCCTTTTCTAGCAAGGGCTTGAAATCTTGCCCAAAATTAATCCTCCCACTGTATGGGTCAAGATTAGTCCAATCTATTTCTCTATGATTAATATCTTCCATAATCAAAATCCTACACTTTCTCTCCCAAACGATATTAACATATGAGTTTAAAACATTGATAGTACCTACAAGACTTTTCTCATAAACCTAGACTTTGTTTATTCTTTAGTGGGTTATATACAATGACTATTATAATGCTCTCTGACACAGTATTCAAGCGGGCAACAAGAAATTACTTGAACACAATTTCTATAGTAAAGTTTATTTCTTCAACCTGAAACCTTTCACTTGTGAGCAATGTTATCCCTCCATCAATCCTCTCATATCTTTCAATCCTTAATATTCTGAAGCCCTTAGGAAAAACTGTGACAATTGCACCCAGTACTATATCAGCCTTACTGTTGTGAATCCTACCTTTAATTCTACTGCCTTACCAGTTACCCAATCAGCATTTCTGTACAGTAATCTTAACAAGGCTGCATCTCCTGATCTCCTAGCAGTATCTTCTTTATCACCCCTTTGGCTGGAAAAAAAAAATGTTCTTATCATCTTCATTTCTTTCCTCATTTAAGTTTCCAGCTTCTTGCAACAAGCTTTAGAACCTTCCCTCTCATCCTGTGTTTTACAAGTTCTAATGAACACTCTTCTGAAATCATGAAGGTCTTTTAGTTTTTGCCCTCATCAATAATCCTTTTCATGTGTCCCCCCCCCCTCAAAGGTTACATTCAATATTTTTGTCCTTCCCGCCCTAGAATATTTACCAATTCGCTGAATGCTTACAATATTCCTTGGACCACATACTACTCTAGGCTTCCTTATCAGGTCTAAAGTCCTAGATTCATTATGTTCAAGTCTTTTCGGCTATGTTGACTCCTGGAATTCACTTATGCCTTAGATTATCACTGAATTCTCTTTATCAAGTGCCTGTTTAATAAGCGGATTAGCCCTTTCAATCACATCCTTTATATTTTCTATTACTGTATCTTCGTAGTCAACAGTATTTATGCTTTCCAATGCCACCTCCCTCACTCACTGTTTTACTACCACATTTTGCTTCACTGCATCTGCAAAAGATTTTCTAATGCCCTCATGTTTCTTATTCAGCTCCAGTATTTATTTTCTAAACTGTTAGGTGTTTTCCTTTATCTGGACATTCCAAGCTGCAATCTCGCCTATCTCAGAAGAGAGCAGTGAACCAACATCTAATTCATTTAGGCTGTCACTGTGCTGTTTGTTGTTATCTTCTTATTTAAAAATCCTGACCTCTTGTTCATTCTATTCCCCTTCCAGCCTTTTTATTAATTTTCTAGTTCTTTTCTCTTTTCCCTTTGTGCATTATTATTCTCTACATTTCTTATAATCTCGCTTAGCGTTTCATTTTCTTTTAACTTACTTTCAAAGCCATTTTTCATTTCTCTATCATTATTCTGAATTGTATCATCCAGGTTTGATATGAGGGTCAAAAGAGCCTTGACTTTTTGTTTCAGAATCCTAAGAGCTACTTCCCCTCCCACAACCCCCTGGGATGCTTTACCATCCTTCCCTCGACCATTGGATGGGGGGGGGGGGAGTTAGAGACGGAAATGGATTCATCTTGGAATTTGAGTCTCAGAGAATAATTTTTTTTTTTTTTAGTTATCCTCAAACAAAAATGCTTTATCTTCTTATGAAAACTATTTTAAGTGTGGCTGAGTACATGTTTATAAGCTAACGTTTGTGTCTAATGTATTTAAATGGATAGTTAATATATTCATGGCAATAGATTTCGTGCATCCATTATGTACCCGTATGTGTGCGGGCGTGTTTGTTTTTTCAGGCATATGAATGCACTACAATAATTCCCGAGAATGCATTATATACTCATGTGTGTATATGCGTAGGAAAGAAGGAGAGATAATTACTTTTTGTTTAGGATTTTGTTTGAAATTATTCATTATCTAAAGAGTTTCGTTTTGTTTCGGTTTTACGTCACGGACTCCCTTTTTCTACCAAGGGCTAGGACGGTTGCCTTCTTGCAAAGGACTTGTTTTGGCAGATGTAATCCTTACCCTGAGATTGAAGTGTGTATTTGATTATATTCGAAGAAACTTCTTGTAAAAATATCTTCTTTATGTATACATCTCTCTCTTGAGAGAGTAAGTTAATACTTCATTATCATAAGTTTAGTCTCTCTCTCTCTCTCTCTCTCTCTCTCTCTCTCTCTCTCTCTCTCTCTCTCTCTCTCTCTCTCTCTCTCTCTCTCTCTCTCTCTCTCGTCTCTCTCCCTCTCTCTCTGTTCTCTTTCTCTCTCCTGAATAGGAATCTATATTCATTATTATTTATTATATTCTCTCTCTCTCCTCTCTCTCTCTCTCTCTCTCTCTCTCTCTCTCTCTCTCTCTCTCTCTCTCTCTCTCTCTCTCTCTCTCTCTCTCATTCAGATTGGAAAATATATTTTTGATTGCTTATTGCGCTCTCTCTCTCTCTCTCTCTCTCTCTCTCTCTCTCTCTCTCTCTCTCTCTCTTCTCTCTCTCTCTCTCTCTCTCTCTCTCTCTCTCTCTCTCTCTCTCTCATATGAATAAGACAAATATATACTTCACTGTTTATTACGCTCTCTCTCTCTTTTTAAGAGGAAACATTCTTGATAGTTCATTATACGCTCTCTCTCTCTCTCTCTCTCTCTCTCTCTCTCTCTCTCTCTCTCTCTCTCTCTCTCTCTCTCTCTCTCTCTCTCTTAGAAAACCTATATTCTTGACGGCTTATTATACCCTTTCTCTCTCATTTGAATTCATAAAAAAAATAATATTGTTAAAAGTATCCCATTAGCATTCTTCATTTATTAAAGTTTTAATATACAGTTAGATATTTTGCTATTTGCAAGATAATTTTAATATTGTATATTTGTTTACTGTTATTTTTATTACTGTTGAACTGTCTAACCACTTATCCTCTTAATTCTATTGATATATTAACGATAGCCTCTAACTTGTCTTGGGGGATTACATTAACCAAATTTCTAAATCTGCATCCAAAGAATTGGGAGTTCAATTTCGTTTTCGTCATTACTTTTCCTCTTTACAGTCACTAAAAATCTATAAAGGGCTTATCCGTCGTTGCTTTGAATACTGCTCGCACATCTGGGGTGCTTCTTTTTATACTTATCTCCTTGATAGGGTTGAATCTAAAGCAGGCAGACTCATTAATGACCCTTCTCTTACTTCTAATCTGGATTCCTTTTCTCATCGCCGTAAGGTATCATCCCTATCTCTTTTCTATAGCTACTACTTCCATCGCTGCTCTGATAAGTTGGCGAGTTGCAGTCCTCCCCCACTGCCGAGGCCACATAACACTCGCCAAGCGGCCTCATCTCACAGGTACTGTCTCCACACAGTACCTGTGAGATGAGGCCGCTTGGCGGCTGCATCTTCTCATCCACATCCAGACTCTGGAACTCTCTCCCTCTTCTGTCTTTCCTAATTTTTGTAACCTATTTTCCTTCAAAAAATAAATCTATCGTCATCTCAGGGCCTAATCCTGTCATATCTTTAGGTCCTCAGTACTTCAACTATTCTTTCAGCTTGTCATTATGTATTTGTGAGTGTGAATGATTGCGTGCGTGTGTGTAATTACTTAATTGTAATTACCTATTTAAGCTTACGGGAAAGAGCCCCAAGCTCGTAACTTCCCGTCTAGCTATCTATCTATCAATCATTTACTTATATTACTTATATTTATATATTTATCTAACTAACTACCTATCAAGATCAATATTTTCCATCTACTAATTTGGCTACCTATCTGTGCTCAATAATCCACCTATCTATATACATATCTATCTATCTATTTAGCTATCTTTCTATCTATCCATCTAGCTGTATATCTTTCCATCTAACCATTTACTTGCCAACTTGTACTCAACACATTATCTATCTATCTATATGTCTATCTACCTACCGATCCACATAATAATTATTCACAATGTCTATATATATAGCTGTTACCAACCTACCTACTTATCTAGATTTATAGCTATCTATCTACCAATCTAACTATTTATCAGTGGTCAATACACTATCTATCTTTCAAATCTATCAATCAATCAATCAATCAATCAATCAATATATATATATATATATATATATATATATATATATATATATATATATATATATATATATATATATATATCCTTCTAGCTAGCATGTTCTATATTTATCCAACTATCTATTTAGCTCTACATCTATCCATCTACCCATCTAGCTATATCCCTCTCTATCTCTATATCTATCAACATGCCCTTCTTGTTACCAAAGTATACAGCCTTATGTCTATCTATTTCGCCATCTAATTATATATCTATCCATCTATCTAGCAATATCCATCTCTATCTCTATATCTATCAACATGCCCTTCTTGTTACCAAAGTATACAGCCGTATATCTATCTATTTCTCCATCTAATTATATATCTATCTATCTATCTATCTCATCACTCTAGCTTTCTCTGCTACTTTCTTTTTCTTCATTTTGATGACTCCAGAGGCATGGGAAAGCGCTATGCCATCTGCTACTTCAATCATATCCAATAGGCCTATGCCATACTCTCTCTCTCTCTCTCCTCTCTCTCTCTCTCTCTCTCTCTCTCTCTCTCTCTCTCTCTCTCTCTCTCTCTCTCTCTCTCTCTCTCTCTCTCTCTCTCTCTCTCTCTCTCTCTCTCTCTCTCTCTCTAAATACCACCACTCGTTGGCAACAGAGCTCTGAGTATACTAAGAATATCATCTTTTTCTAAGAAAGGAAACAGTAAGATTCATTTCCGTCTTCTTCCTCCAACTTCATCTCCTTATTCTTCCTCCACCTTCATCTCCTTATTCTTCCACCAACTTCATTTCCTTATTCTTCTTATCTTTAATTTCCTTTGCATACCTTTGCATATTCTTTTATATGCTAATTTTGTTTGGATATAAGCTTTACTGCCAAATACCCTTCCTGTCACACTAACCCTTTCAGCATTTCTGGGATTGGGACCAGCTCTAGGCGGAGATGGCTTGCTCTCCCAGTGGCTGGATACAATGGAAATAATTTGCATAGTAATATCAAAAATAGTATAAAAAAAAATGTTTAAAAGTAGTTAATTGAAAATACGAAAGAAAATATAAGTAAATAAATAAAAAAATATAAAAAAGTACATAAAACAAATAAACAACGTAATATATACATAAATATTATATATAAATAATAAAACAATTCATAAGTACAAAATGACATACATATGACTATTATTTCATAAAAGACACACACACACACACACACACACACATATATATATATATATATATATATATATATATATATATATATATATATATATATATATATATATATATATATATATATATATATATATATATATATATATATGTGTGTGTGTGTGTGTGTGTGTGTGTGTGTGTGTGTGTGTGTGTGTGTGTGTGTGTGTGTGTGTGTGTCTTTTTTAAATAAATAGTCATATATATATATATATATATATATATATATATATATATATATATATATATATATATATATATATATATATATATATATATATATATATATATATATATGTTTATCGGTTACATATATTTTAAAACACAGATCGTTATCCTTAGAAGAATATTGCAGATCAGGAAGTTGATAAGTAAAAATGTGTGTGTATTATTCGCTTACGATATTAGACCGCTTTCACACCAAAGTGGCACGTCTCATGTGGGATGCCACGTGGCACGCCCGTTGAAAACGAACACCTGGAAATATATGAAACCTTTCACACAGAAGTAGCGTGACTCGTCCCATGTGCCACGTGCGTCGCAAGTCACACGTGGCACATAGGAAATGTCACGCCACTTTTGTGAAAGGTTTCATATATTTCCGGATGTTCGTTCTGAACTGACGTGTCACGTGGCACGCTACGTGCGACGTGCCACTTTGGTGTGAAAGCGGTCTTAGTGAATAGCCTTCTGAGCAACTTAGAGGGATAGGGGAGCGGAAAGATGGCAATCCCTCTATTCCAAAAATTAATAGAAGAGGTGAAGCTATGACGAGGATATGCTGTCTCTCTCCTTCTGTTACAGATGTGGCCACCTTACATATCATCAACAGGATATGGCGTCTTGGCTACCTAACAGGTAAATAATGATTGAATCTCAGGCATAAAGCTTTTTTTAATCTCTCTCTCTCTCTCTCTCTCTCTCTCTCTCTCTCTCTCTCTCTCTCTCTCTCTCTCTCTCTCTCTCTCTCTCTCTGTACGTTTTTGTTACAAAGAAACTATAGGTAAGCTTTATTAATAAAAATATAAGTAATTTGTATTAATTCCCTGCACGAAGCGTTGTTAGATATGTTTCCTACATCCATTAGAACTTCATTGGTACAATCAATAAAGTCTGAAGGGCACTGGTGGATTGTCTCTGTGCTAGAGGTTCGAATTTCGCTCAGTTAGCCTCCTGGCTAGTACAGTGGTAACGCGCTGGCCTCGCATTCGCGAGGTCGAGGGATCGCGCCTCGTCCAGGAAAGAGAGTTTAAGCTGTTTACTGGGGAGGTTACTGCTGTGGCTAGTCACCACAGTGGGGGGTTGGGGCCTATGACGGTTGGCGACCACCCTATGGGTCCTCCATGACCCGTTCCACCCATCCGTGGGTGGAGAATCTAAAAAAAAAAAAAAAATGTGCTAGAGGTTCGAATTTCGCTCAGTTAGTGTCCTGACTAGTACATTGGTAACGCGCTGGCCTCGCAGTCGCGAGGTCGAGGGATCGCGCCTCGTCCAGGAAAGAGAGTTTAAGCTGTTTACTGGGGAGGTTACTGCTGTGGCTGGGCACCACAATGGGGGGTTGGGGCTGTGCCGGTTGGCGACCACCCTATGGGTCCTCCATGACCCGTTCCACCCATCCGTGAGTGGAGAATCTAAAAAAAAAAAGAAAGAATTTTGCTCAGTAGCGAGTCATATACTGTACAGTGGTGTGAGACGCCCTATTGATGCATTCCATCATGGCTGACGAAGGCGTAGCTGGGGGAGCTCTTTTTCTCTTTTAACAAAGGTAATTTATATATGATGCCATAAAGGCGGGGATTGTGCTAGCACAGTGCTTAGAGCACTCGACTCGAGAAGTGACAGACCCGCAATAGAGCCCACAGCGGGGCGTTAGAGAAGGCATCCAGCATGAAGCCCTCAGTTTTAATCTGTCTGCGTTTGCCCTCGTAAGAGGGATTAATAGCGACACACGAAACTGGAAACGACAAGCAATGAAACACAAACAGTTATGAATAAAGCTATAGTTTGTTTGTTTGTTCTGGTTTTACGCCACGGACTCCCTTTTCTACCAAGGGCTAGGACGATTGCCTTCTTGCGAAGGACTTGTTTGGCATAAATATAGCTATAGTTATTACTATGAAATCAGAGTCATAATATGGTCACAGAGGGAGCAAGTCAGTTCAACTCAATACCAGTTTCAAGTCCGGATCAATGGAGGGAGCAAGTGTTAAGAAAGGCATTTAGTCTTTAGTAAAACTGAACCAACACTATTAGCCAAGGGATTAGTGAGATACAGCGACCCAAAATGAACATGGGTAAAGCTGCTAAGAAGAAGAAGAAGAAGAAGAAGAAGAAGAAGAAGAAGAAGAAGAAGAAGAAGAAGAAGAAGAAGAAGAAGAAGAAGAAGAAGAAGAAGAAATACGAAAAGAAAAAGAAGAAGAAATACGAAAAGAAGAAGAAGAAAAATAAATACGAAAAGAAGAAGAAGAAGAAGAAGAAGAAGAAGAAGAAGAAGAAGAAGAAGAAGAAGAAGAAGAAGAAGAAGAAGAAGAAGAAGAAATACGAAAAAAAAGAAGAAAAAGAAATACGAAAAGAAGAAGAAGAAGAAGAAGAAGAAGAAGAAAAAGAAGAAACTATAACGTCAGAGCCGTACATCGAGAATATAAAAAAAAAGTTTTTCTCTTTATACAGCATTAAAAAACTCTTTAAAATAAACTTTTAATCCTTAAACACCAATGACGTCAGAGAGAAGCTTTGATGGAGAAATCATCTATGTATATATCTATCTATCTATCTATCTTCCTGTCTAGATAATCTATCTATCTATTTATCTATCTATCTATCTATTTCTCTATCTATCTATCTATTTCTCTATCTCTCTATCTATCTCTGTACACATGTGGATATCCCCAGCTTAAGAGATTGGCGGAGTCAAAGGACATGCTCAGTTTATGGATCTATTTGGAGTTTTTCCAATAACCCCCCTCGAATGCCCTAACTCCCTGTGGGAGAAAGATATCAAGAAGGGAATTCTTGTTCCCTCATTCCGCCCTACCAACTCAAATTTTTATGGTACGCAGAAGAACACGGAGGCGGTATTTTTTCCTCCCGTTACATCTAGAAGGTTCTTAGTTGAATGAATTTATAATTATTATTATTATTATTATTATTATTATTATTATTATTATTATTATTATTATTATTATTATTAAGGGAAATTAGAACAAGGAAATGTTTTTTTTTATATCAAACAAAGAATAGGCCCCTAATATCCATTTTAGGTGCTTATTCTGGAAATGAGACAATAGGAAGGTGCTTTATGTTGGATTGAGGCACGTTACAAACCTAACCTACCTTAACCTAATCTAACCTAATCGAACTATAAATTATGTATTCAACAGGTTTTTATTATTCAATTCCTTGCAAGGTGCCTAATTTGTGATTGGCGTTGATTACACATACTTTACCTGGAGGTGAGGTACATCAGGTGCCTATTCAGTGATTGATCCTTCTCTTATATTTTCCCCTTTGTAATACATAAGTAAAATATATACAGGCCTGAAGCAATTTATGAATACAGCATATCGCACAGTATTACATAAATCCTCTATTGATAGTTATCTATCAACTACAATGTTATCTATCGGTTGAACAAGCTTTTAATAAATACTTAAAAGGACGATATTCTCAAACAAGTAAAAAAAAATCACTTGAAAGACAAAGTAATATTTAGCTTCAAATAAACTCTGCCCTCTATTCTTACTTCTGTTTATATTTTTATATTTCTTCGTGTCTGTGTTTGTTTGTAATTGTACGACTGACTTTGATTGCACTTAATCATTTAGTTGTTTCTCAGTTTCTTTGTAAATGTAAAACATTTTTTTTAATGTGTCCAAAGTCATATTTTATTAAAATATTTGTCATTGAAGCGACTGAGTTAATAATGTGAAAGAAAAAGTTTATTTTTCTTTTATCTTGCTAAAAGATAACGCACCCCACACATATGAGTTAAAAATGTATTAGGCTGGAGGACACACACACACACATATACATAAACACACACACACACACACACACACACACATACATAAATGCATAGAAACGAGTCTTATGAAATATAAACTCGCCCACGCGTATAGAGAAGCATTTATATGAAAGAGTTGATGTAGGCGAATTTGATAAAGTTTCTCTCTTTATATAAGAGAGAATTTGACCTAATTCTTTTGACGAAGCCTTCAAAAGCACAGCGTTTTAAATTAGAGAAGTAGAATTTAATAATAAATCAATATATATATATATATATATATATATATATATATATATATATATATATATATATATATAATATATATATATATATATATATTGTTCCGGTTCCGGTTTTAACGTCACGGACTCCCTTTTCTACCTAGAGCTAGGACGGTTGCCTTCTTGCGAAGGATTTGTTTTGGCAGATGTAATTCTTACCCTGAGTGCATGCCCTTGCTAACCTTAGACTGTGACGGGGCGCAAACCCTCGACTTGACTGTATATATATATATATATATATATATATATATATATATATATATATATATATATATATATATATATATATATATATATATATATATATATATATATATATTATAGTTCTCATTTATATTATTTTAGTACCAGCCTTTAATTCACCAACAAAGAGATAAAATATATTCAGTGAACATACCTGACATACTGTGAGCCAATGTCACGAATCGCCACGAACCTGCAATTATAGCAACACATTAATTTTACATATAAAAAACTGGATTATGAATTTCAAGTAAAATTCACTGCATGAGAGGGATTAAAAATTGAAAAAAAAATTATCTAAATCTAAATAAAAATATATTAATTTAGACAATACTCTAATACATAATGCAAATGGTACAATATGTTGTTTGATCATCGTAACCAAACCTCTCTTGATATATGTAAATTATTGGAATGTAATGAAATATTGCACAGTTTCTGGATGATCTTGCACTGTACAATGTAATTATATCATCAATGGTAAAGAGATCATCCTTTAACAATTCAAAATCAACAAAAAATTAAATTTGTCATAAGCATACACTGACAGTAAGAAAAGTGTGTTTTATGTGTAGAATGGGGGTGGACACAACCCTAACTGGTTTTATAAGGGGATTGATAAGCCTGGATTCCCTTCCTAACGGC
>JAXCGZ010019215.1:0-45000 GCA_037179515.1 Halocaridina rubra
GTGGCTGAGTAAAGGAATAATGCTCTGACTTTCTGGAAGAGAAAGTACAGAGAGGGGGGTCTCTTATTCCCTTCCCTCCGCCCCACTTAGTCTACTCTTACGACACGCAGGGGAACATGGAGGAAGTATTCTAGCCCCATCCCTCAGGAGCTCATATATATTTATATGTGTGTACATGTATACATGTATATATATGTATGTGTGTCTATATGTATCTATAATTACTACTTTTGATTCGTAACTCTATCTATATACAAAATCTGTAATAATAATAATAATAATAATAATAATAATAATAATAATAATAATAATAATAATAATAATAATAATAATAGTTGTAATAATAGTAATAATGGATTAAGCTGACGTAATTCTCTTTCATGTACATAATTTGAATGGTAGAGAAGAGGAAGGGCTTTCAGGCTTTCTTTTTCTTTTCCTTCCAAATTTATCTTCCATTATATGGTACTGTGTTTATGTGTGTATGTATGTATGTTCAGGTTTATATGTGTACGTATATGCAATTAAATACATGCACTTTCCTTTGTTGTGTTACCCTCAGATGACAATGATGTGTATGAGTATGCATGTATGCATCTTTATCTGTGGTAAGGACGAATAACTCCTTTTGCTGAAATGAATACCACAAACCTCCTCTCTCTCTCTCTCTCTCTCTCTCTCTCTCTCTCTCTCTCTCTCTCTCTCTCTCTCTCTCTCTCTCTCTCTCTCTCTCCTTCCTTGATATGTATGACTATGAAGCCCCAATGGCGTTTCTATTGCTCATCTAATTAATGCATGCATATGTATATGTACCTACTTATTACTCTAACCTGAAAATTGTTATTCTATATCTGCTTCAAATTGTCTGTTGATAGCACTCAACAAGGGTTTCTGAAAATATTGTTACAAATATTACTCTTCATTAATAATTGCAGAGTGCTCATCTGCTATTAATACATGTAAACCATAATAATATTACCCTTAATTAATAATCACAGAGTGCTCTTCTGCCATCAATCAATTATTACACTATATCTTATTATTAATTACTTGCTATGATATTTAAAATTCATTGCAAATTCTATTAATATTTTATTTATACATAACCTTGTAGATTGTACTGTTTATCAACTGCAATATCACTGGGAGTGCCCATGTGCACATGTCCCCATGTACAGTTATCTGAATAAATAAATTAAAAAAAAAGGCAAACATAGGTCCATCTGTGCCTGATGCTAAGGCACGATAATAGGTATGCATATGCCTCGAAGTCCAAAGCTAAAAACTAATAATCAGTATATTTTCCTTCCCATATCATCTTAACAGGAATTAACTTCTTCTTCTTCTTCTTATTATTATTATTATTATTATTATTATTATTATTATTATTATTATTATTATTATTATTATTATTATTATTATTATTATTATTATTGTCGTATGAAAGTACTGTGTATAAGAAGTACTAAATAAGTGTAACAAAGAAAGTGAAATAGAAATAGACCATGTGGTGCAGGAGATCAAGTGTGTAATTGATATTCTCCCTTGTATTATTTGGGCAGGATGCCTGTTTATGGTGCGTGACAACAAGATATACTGTTATGCCCTTAGGCCTCTCACATATAGGCACCAAGTGCCAATTGAGGTCAATATGGTCACCCAGTCCCAGACATGTATGTAAGTGCACCTGTGAAAACATTTGTTAGGCCTACTTGATAGTCCCGCCTAAAAACCACCCACAAGGGAGGAGATTCCCTCCAGCTGGAAGCCTATTGGCAAGTCTGTCCAAGTCTGCCACACCCTGCCATCATGGTCATACAAGAAAGTAAGAATTTGTTGTACACAGAGAGCTCAATTAAAACTTGATCGGGGCAGAAATAAGATTTCTAGAAATTTACCCTAATGGGACGGGGAACTGTGAGGTGTAGACAGAGAGCTTTGAGGTGTAGAATAAGTTTAGAAATAAATAAATAACTATAAACTGAGACGATGTATATCTGTTATAACGCTACCTTAAATTATTAATAAGAATACAACTTTAATGTCACTTAGGTGAAATAGAACTCCACGGCTTCCAGTATTATCGTAGTATAGACAATATCAATACGTCAGTGGTGGCAGTGCAGTACGATACTACGCCTAAATTACAGTGAAGAGACAAAAGATATAAATGCCAGTGCATCTCGTGCCGTGCAATTTGCAAGAAACAGATAATAACGCATCTCTGGAAGCAATGTCCGAGGTAGAAAAGATTCGTCGAATCCTTGAGTTAGAAGAACCTTCAAGACACCTAAAAGCAAGCGACGCCGAGAGCGACGCCTCAGGCTCGAACGACTCTCAGGGTATCGAGAAGGCACAGTCAGTCACACCTCTCCCCCGTCCCCGCATAGGCAAGGCGCCCCACAGCAAGAATTGTCCCATGCATTTTGACTCCAAAGGGAAGTTGCTGAAACTTCTTTCACGAAGACTGAGAAACGTCAACTGAGAGAGATACTCAGCGAGATTCATATATTTCACCGTGCGCCGCACTGTGAATGTGGTTTTGATAAACGGTGCCCTTACCAAGTGTTATTTGTTTCCGAATTCGACTAAGAAGATGCCTGTGATGGTGAATCGGCGATTTTACAAGACATATGGATGGCATCGGTGAGAAAATCAACGAGCCCAGCAGAGAGGAAAACCCCCTCCTCCAGTGCCTGTGGCCGTGACATCCTTCAAGCAGCATCCCAAAATGGTTAAGTACTTGTAATTTTTATCCAGTGAGTAATGGGACCATTAAAAAAATTGAGGTCGGAGGACTCCGCCATTTTTCTTTGTAGTTATGCTTTGACACAGCCACCCCGCATATAAAAGGGCGTATGGCTTTAGTAAATTAATAGAAGTAGAATTTCTGTACCTATTACCAACGTAGATAATTTGTACTAATAGCTATAAGCAGTAATAAATTCGATTTTTGTTACAATTTGAATAATATAACAAGTAATTGCATTTGAAGGGTGTTCAATTTATTTTTATTATTGCCTAAGTTAAGTATGAAGAAAGTGAAGGTGTTGATTTTAACTGAAAAAAAATTAACGTACGTGTGAAACTATTTTTATATTAATTTCATAGAGCGAGTGTAGAGAAATTTTACCGAGTAATATTTGCGAAACTGACAGTGTTTAAGAATAATATATAAATAGTAGAGTTTTTATATACGCCGAAATGAGCGTAAGAATTATATTGAGAAACCAATTTGAATCCGCTTTAAAGTCTTTTTATTTTTTTATTTTTTATCACGCGTGATTTTTCCAAGAAAGGAATGTGGAAATGACCATCGAGCTCTCAACTTTCTTATTATAAAGTAATAATAATTGTATTGCATGTCATATCCTTTGAAGAATTAGAGATTTTGTGATATTATTAAGATCCTTAATGTTTGATATAACGAGTTTTTTTTTCATTCGTTAAGATGTTATGCAGGCGGGGAAAGAGAGTAAAGTAAACGTGCCATGATAGGGAGGTTAGGGTGTCGCCCTACCGTACCATAGATGGGGAGTATAGGAATCACCTAGGACCGCTGACACAGTCATGCGACCGACCGGGCCAATCGTGAGTTCACACCACACACTCCTTCAGAGTGACGGGAAGGAGAGTTATACAGAAAGAAAGATAGTGCGAGTTTTGAAACTGGGGAGTGAGAGAGAGAATGGGCATGACTGACCGGGGTTATCATGGGAGGGGGGAAATGCTTGTGAGTGGAGTCACGAGTAGTTCGTTAAGAAGCAAGATGGGGACTGGGTCTGGGAGGATCCTTCCCCTGCGTCACACGTGTCTTACTGCAAGCCATACGCAAATGAAGAAGGCGTATTCGTTGATATGCGCATAGTTTTAACGGGAGGTGCTGTAGCCGTTGTGATATCTATCAAGAGATATTTTTGAGCAACGTGATGTTCCACCTGCCCAGGTATGGCAGAGGTGGAGATTTTATTTTATTTTTTGGCTTTGTGTCCCCTACTCCGCCAATGAGATTATTAGTCAATTTTTGAAAATTCCAAGAGAGATATTAAGTTATGAAGGATGCGAATCTATGTGTCATAAGGCATCTCATATAGATGCCTATAGCCGCTAGAGGGCACAGTGCGCACTCAGAAATCCGCCTCCACAGGACGGCATACAGAGCCCGTGTCAGTTCAATCTTAAGTCAGTACTTGTCGGGGGCAGAATTTACATCCATAGTTAGACACCTCCCCTAAGGGGCCTGGAATAGTGAGTGACAGGAACTATAGAAATGGGAGCTTTGAGGAGCAAATAAGTTCAAGTTATCTCTAAATAAATTACTGTTAATTGAACGATGCATCACTATAACTTACCTCGCTACCTATAGATTCAGTATAGTGTAAGAAAAACACTTTATGTCACTGGTGATCAGCTCGGGATCAATCCACGCCTATATTTTCATCGAAGAGACCAGTGCGACGAGAAAATGAATTGTGAATACAGAAGAAACAGAGATAAATGCATGTATGGAAGAAATTTTCAAGTGTTAAGAAACTTCAAGACGCTTACAAGCAGCGACGCCGAAAAAAAATCAGCTCCGTCACAGTATCCAGATACAAGAGCCAGTCACTCCTCTCCACCGTCCCCATAATGGCAAGGCTCCTTGCAGTAAGAATTGTCCAATGCAACCTTCATGTATACCACCGTCACAGTGCACCGCACTGTGACCGGGGCTTTGAGAGAAAACGCCGCTACAAGAAGGCATTTGTTGCCGGATCCAACCAAGAAGATGGCGATTCGTCGATTTTACGAGAGAGATGGACGACGCTGGCAGGAAAATCAGTGAGCTCAGAAGAAAGAAGAACCCCCTCCTCCAGTGCCTGTGGCTGTGACGTTCTTCAAACAGCATCCCAAAATAGCTAAGTACTTGTGATCTGTATCCAGTGAGTAATAGGACAATTATTAAAAGAAAATGAGGTCGGCGGACTCCGCCATTTTACTTGTAGTGATGCTTTGACTCAGCCACCCCGCATCTAAAAGGGAGTATGGCTTTAGAAAGTTAATAAAAGTAGAATTTCTGTACCCATTACTAACATGGATAATTTGTACTAATAGCTATAAGCAGTAGTAAACTCCATTTTTGTTGTAATTTGAATAATATAACGAGTAATAGCGTTTGAAGTGTGTTCCATTTATTTTTATTACTGCCTAAGTTAATTATCAAACAGGCAAATGTATTGATTTTAATTGAAAAAATATTTAATGTACGTGTAATATCATTTTTATATTCATTTCTTAAAGTGAAAAGTGACAGTGTCAATAAATAGAATATAAGTAGTAAAGTTTTTATATACTGCAGAATGAGCGAAAGAAATCTAGTTAAAAATGTCCTTACATCTGCTTTCAAGGTTCATTCTTTTTTTCGTGGGCGATATTTTTAGCGAAAAAAAGCGGGAATGACTGATCGTTCTTCCAACATCGTTATAATAAAGTAATAGTAATTGTATTGATCTTTTATATTAAATTACTTGCATAACATATCCTTTTGAAGAATAAGAACATTCTATGATGTTATTTAGATCTTTACTGTTTAATACAACGAGTTTTATTTTCACGCTATGCAGGCAGGAAATAGTAGTCGAGTGACTTGTGCTGTTATAGGGGGGGTTTGTGTCCGATCGTAAGTATGAAAAGGAGAAAAAATATATATCACTTCCCCCTGTCTCCTGAGGTAATTCTGTTGAAAAGTCACTCGAAAAAATTAAATTTGAGATCGCCGAAGAATATATATATATATATATATATATATATATATATATATATATATATATATATATATATATATATATATATATATATATATATATATATATATATATATATATATATATATATATTACTTGTCCATATACAACTCCTTAAGCGATTATGAAACTTAACAAAATTCATTCTTTAATGTTGCAAATGAAATATTATTTTTAATTTTATTACTACATACGAAAAGGCAAACTTTTTATATTTTTTCAGATACACTTTTTTTTATATATTTTTTATGTTGAAAAATCTTTAATATCTTTATCCCTTTGATATATTATAATAATAAAACAAAATTTGAAAGACTTCTTAGAGATAATTATTGTTAATTACTATCATTGTCATAAATTTTATAATTACAATTGAGCTAATTAAGATAAATGAGCTTCTCAGAGCTTATATTTTGAGTCTGAAATTTAAAAATAATGATACTTAAGTCCTTTTATGTCGTTTATTAAGAAAGGATAATTGTAAATTCTGTTGACAGTAGTAGAAATAAATACATAGAAATAAGAAAATTCTCTTGAAGTATCAGATTTAGTGTAAAATACTGTTAATTTACAATTCTTGTTAAGCTTTCAAGAGTTTCATATTTTATTTAATATAATTATCACATATGATTGTAGTATTTTGCTTTAATTTCATCAGAGGTATGTTAGCTTATTGCAAGTGTGTGCTTCAACTCAATCCTCTGATTTATAGAAAGAGAAATGATTGTCATAGTAGACAAGTATGTGTATGCTTATTTCACTAATATTATTTGCAAAGTTAAACAGGAAAAAGGATGGATTTATGCTTCGATGTTTCTTTACTCGTACACTAAGTTATTTTGTTTTTATTCTTTTTTAGACCTTAGAAAATGGTTGCAGTTGCACTCTGTCCCCTTGTATAAATGGGCAGGAAGTCAAGTCATAAAAAGGGCCCAATAAGCAAAAATTAAACGTTTTTCTGAAGAAAAATAAATTCTCTCTCTCTCTCGCCCCCCCCCCCCCCTCTCTCTCTCTCTCTCTCTCTCTCTCTCTCTCTCTCCTCTCTCTCTCTCTCTCTCTCTCTCTCATCTCTCGTCTTTCACCCTTTACATACTGAACCCTGTTATTTCTTATGTTGATAAAGTATTATTGATTTTTGTTTATGCTTTTGCAAATTTGCTAGATGATAAATGTGCCCAGCTTTTGTTACAGTTGATAAGTTTTTGCATGCTGATATTGCATGAATACTGATAAGACATAAGTTGAACTGATTATTATATGAGTTCTTCTGCCACATATTGCAACTGTTTTAGAAAATAGATAAAGCTCCCACTGACAAATTGGGCATCCAGAAAGTTGATGACTATGCTCCTATATATATACAAATATAATATACATATATTATGACTGCAGGAATTCGAATAGTAAAAGAGACTATGTTAGAATGAGCATTATTATGAAATATAAGTATAGAACTCTGTACTTACTTCAAAATGTCAGTGTCAATTGTATATATACTGCTATTCCTGATTTAGTATCTTTATTTTATTTTTATTATTCTTATTACGATCATGATTACTATTATTGCTTTGATTATGTTGGCTGTTATTGTTGCTATCACTCCATGTCCTTTTGCATAATTATTATTTTAGTAAATGCTATCAGCAGTAACCAAATGATTTGTATTTTTTATCTTTATTCATGCTTTTATGTTACTGTAGTCACTGCTAATAAGAATAAGTCTTAAGTGGCTGTTCTCAGGATTTCATGACTTTTCTTTTTGATAGCTATAGTATACTAATGTTATGTACCAGTTACTCAGCTAAGTCCTAAGTATCTCGGAATAATCATCTAATGGTGTAGACTTATACTTTCAATTACCACCCTATTTCTAGGCAACCCCGACAATCAAATTTAGATTTTATTTTCACAAACCAGTCTCTTTTACCCATTGGAGAGATTGCAAGCGCCTGCAGATGCAGGGAGGCGAAGTATATCCTCTGAATGCAGACAAGTGGCCATTGTTTGTATGCAGAAGTTATATGTATTCTTTCTTGCAGATTGGGAATTGAATTAAATGCTAAAATGAAGCCACGAGTGAGGTTGAGAAATCTGTAATATGAACATAGTGGCATTCAGATAGAATGCGTTCATCCCTAAGTATAGCAGATATAAGCTATAAGGTTGGATTCCTTTTATACCTTCTGTGGTGTGTAGTTGGTAGCGCCTTGACTTAGTAATTATAAGTCCTAGGTTCGAGTCCCGGTCGGGGTAAAAAATGATTCATGTTTTCACATATGTAATGTGCTTGCTTGGTTATTGTATGACCCGAATGAGATTGGGAATTGAATTAAATGTTAAAATGAAGCCACGAGTGAGGTTGGGGAATCTGTAATATGAACATAGTGGCAATCAGATAGAATGCGTTCATCCCTAAGTATAGCAGATATAAGCTATAAGGTTGGATTCCTTTAATACCTTCTGTGGTGTGTAGTTGGTAGCGCCTTGACTTAGTAATTATAAATCCTAGGTTCGAGCCCCGGTCGGGGTTAAAAAAAAAATTATTCATGTTTTCACATATGTAATGTGCTTGCTTAGTTATTGTATGACCCGAATGAGATTGGGAATTGAATTAAATGCTAAAATGAAGCCACGAGTGAGGTTAGGGAATCTGTAATATGAATATGAGTGGCATTCAGATAGAATGCGTTCATCCCTAAGTATAGCAGATATAAGCTATAAGGTTGGATTCCTTTTATACCTTCTGTGGTGTGTAGTTGGTAGCGCCTTGACTTAGTAATTATAAGTCCTAGGTTCGAGTCCCGGTCGGGGTAAAAAATAAATGATTCATGTTTTCACATATGTAATGTGCTTGCTTGGTTAATATATATATATATATATATATATAATATATATATATATATATATATATATATATATATATATATATATATATATATATATATATATATATATATATAATGACTGCAGGAATTCAAATAGTAAAAGAGACTGACCACAAGATATTAATTTAAAGTGAGCATTATTATGGAATATAAATAAAGATCTCTGTTTTTGCCTCAAAATGCCAGTATCATTTGTGTATTTACTGTTATTCATGATTTAGTATGTATTTCTATATTTTAATTATCATTGTTGTGATCATGATTATTATTATTATTATAACATCTGAGACAGATTTAGTTTCGGGAAAACGTATTTCTATAAGGAATTGTAGAACGATCACCAGCCAGTACATTTTCACATTTTTATTCCAATTGTCTTCTACACTATCTTGCAACGTTTCAAACTTTCACTGAGTTCATATTCATGCCTACATACACCTACAAAAACAGAACAAAACAGCAAAACTCAATATATATACAAAGAACAAATAACAATTAATAAAAACAAAATTACATGTATATACATATCCATATACATACGCATATAAGAATCAAATTAAAAATACAAAAAAATTTTAAAAGTTAATGCAATGGACTACATTAGAATATTTTTAAAGGATAGCTTGAGGAATCTAAATTTAATTCGGGGTTCTCCCTTTTAATTAAAAGTGACTCTGCAATTCTTATTTCAGTCTCATCTTTTTGTTTGTAAGCTATTTTAAAATCGCTTATTGAGAAATTACACTTACATTTTTTTTATGGCAGTGTTCCCTAATGCTTGATGCCAAAGGTCTTGTCAGGTGTCTGTTAGATCTGAAACTCAGCCCCTTATGTTCATGGTATCTTATTGTTAATGACTTCTTAGTCGAGCCATAATAGGCCAATTGACAAATTGGACACTTAAAAACATATACAACCAATGAACAGAATGGTTGAGGTAGTTGTTCTTTATGATTTGAAAATGTTTTAAGTTTAAAGTTATTATAAAATGCTAAATTAGGGGTAATTAGTGGATAATATCTATTAAATAAATTTGCTATTTCATTTTTAAGAAAGGAGTTCGTAATGTTGTCCATGAAAGGGAATTTGAAAAATAATTTGTGTTTCTGTGGTCCAGATGTTATGGGTTTTGGAGAAAATGTCTTGTTTAAGAAAGTTCTTAATGATCTATTTATCATATTAGGAGTAAAACCATTTTGAATAAAGAATTTATTCAGAAAGGACACTTCTTCATCAAATTTAATATAGGTGGCTGTTAAGCGAAATGCTCTAGTAAAGAGTGTGCACAATGTGTTCTTTCTGTATAGTTCATAGCACTCACTTAAAAAAATAATTCCCATGCCCGTGAAACATGATTTGCGATAAATACTAATTTCATATTTATTGTTGCTTTTCTTTAGCAAAGATCTAAAAAGGGGATTTGATAATTATTCTCAATTTCCAAACTAAAATTAATTTTGTCATGTTTGTTATTAAGGTAATTCAAGAATTTCTCTTCACTATGACTGTTCTTCTCTTCAAATATTACAAAAGTATCATCAACATATCTCCTATAGAACACTGGCTTAAAAACAACAGGGCACTCATTTAACCATTGTTTCTCGTGGTGAGATAAAAAGATATTTGCCACTGGAGCAGACAAGGGATTACCCATGGCCAAACCATCTATCATTACTACGTTGGCTGTTATTGTTGCTATCACTCCATGGTCTTTTGTTAATTATTATTTTCGTAATGCTATCAGTAATAACCAAAGGATTTGTATTTTTAATTGTGAATTCATGCTTTTGTGTTACTGCAGTCACTGTTAATATGGATATTTCATTAGTGGCTGTTCGCAGCATTTCATGACTTTTCTTTTTGATATCTATAGTATATTAAAAAACTTAATCTACATTCTCTAGAGAGGCGAAGAGTTAGGGGGGATATGATCGAAGTGTATAAATGGTTTAAAGGGATTAACAAGGGAGATATTAATAAAGTTTTAAAAATTCATGATCAAACCAGAACTCGTAATAATGGATTTAAGCTTGATAAATTTAGGTTCAGAAGGGAAATTGGTAAAAATTGGTTTGGTAATAGAGTAGCTGATGCATGGAACAAGCTTCCTAGTATGATAGTAAATGCCAATACCTTAGACACCTTCAAATGTAGATTAGATAGACATATGACAGAGGAAGGGTGGGTATGAATAGGTTAGTGCTTACTAGAAAAATCATAAAAAGAAAAATAGAATAAATAAGTAGAGTAGAATAGAATAGGTTAGACATGCTGAAAATACAATTCAAAAATGGAGCTGCCTCGTGTGTGCCAGTAGGCATGTTGCAGTGTCCTCTATTCTTATGTTCTTATGTTCTTATTAATGCTATGTAACTCAGCTACGTCCTAAATATCTTAGAATAATAATCTAATGGTGTAGACACATATTTTCAATTACCACCCTCTTTCCGGGCAGCCCCGACCTGCAATTTTATTTTTTTTTCCAAACCAGTCCCTTTTTACCCATTGGAGAGATTGCAAGCGCCTACAGATGCAGGGAGGTGAAGTATACCCTTTGAGTGCTTACATATGGCCGTTGTTTGTACTCAGTGGTTATATCTATTCTCTACTGTATTTGCAATAGCGACATTAGGCCCTAGAATCTACTCCAGGCTATGTTCATATTGCAGATTTTCATCTGGAGGGAGATCCACCTCCGAAGGGGAGGTACGTGCGAGGTAAAATGGTCCTAGGACCACCTCAAGATTCTTAAAACGCATGGAAGGAAAAGGTTCATGACAGATATATCGGCGCTCTCCAGCGTTACACATCCAACGGCAGGTACAGACACCAGGATCCATGGGCTAACCCCAGAACACACTACAATGATGAATTCCCAGCAGAATCACACAGTCGAAACTACAACTATAACTATGGATACCACCCCAATGACACATGGTAAGAATGTAACATTAGTACATGTGAACGCTCAGTCCCTGCTCGCTCATTTTGAGGAAATAATAATGCTAACAAAAGACTACAACATAGACATCCTCTGTGTAAGTGAAACTTGGCTTCCTCCTACAACTGAAAATAAATATGCGAATATCCCAGAGTTTAAAACATTTCGCAATGACCATGGCCGAGGGGATGGGGTGTGTATTTATGTTAGAAATTATCTTAGTGCATCAGAAATAACCACAGGTTTAGAAAAAACTGAGGAGCTCGAAGATTTATGGATCACTGTGCAGTATCAGAAACTTCCATCTTTCATTGTAGGGTGTGTTTACCGTCACCCTAAAGCACCTACCAGTTCATTCAATCATCTGCTAGAAACATTCAGAAATATCTGTGTGCGTCATAAACCCATATAAATACTTGGTGATTTTAATGATGACTTGCTCTCAGCAGATAACAAAATGAAAAGGGTGATCAACACTGTGAAGTTAACACAAATAGTGACAAAACCGACCCGCATAACCCCTAATTCTAGGACTCTTATAGATCTGATAATAACAAATAAAGTGGAAAGTATACCCTATTGGGACGTGGTTCCCTGCCCAATTGCAGACTACGAGCTGAACATTGCTATGCTAAACATAAACAAGCCGAAAAGGAAGCCTCTCCTCAAGACATTCCGGTGTCTAAAAAATTACTCCCCTGATATCTTTTGTGAAACATTAATCAACAACACAAATGCACTTAATAGAATTAAATACACAGATAACGTCGATTTGCAGGTTGAGATTTTAACAAAAGTCTTCCTTGAATGCTTAGATAGTTGTGCACCCATTGTAACAAGAAAAATAACCCGCCCCTCAGCCCCCTGGCTAACTAATGACATCAAAGAGGCAATGCAAATCAGAAATCAAATACAAAAAGAGCTAAAAATGAATAGATATGATATGACTCTCCGAGAACGTTATAAAACAGAAAAGAAACGTGTCAGATCTCTCATCAGTGTAAGTAAAAAAGACTTTTATAAAAAAACAATTTAATGACTCTAGACATGATACAGCAGCAACATGGAAAGTGATAAGAAGCATGATACCATATGAAAAGAGTACCTCAGAAAGTTATGAAAATATTACGGAGTTGAAAGACAAAGCAGATAACTTTAATAACTATTTTGCTAACGTTGGCAAAAATACATATGAAAAAACTCAAGAAAACATCAACTCAGTGAATATGAGTAATTGCTTAAATGACAATTCATCCAATGAAAACACAAGAGAGTACTTCAAGATAAATCCTATAGATTGTGCTACCCTAATTCTTACCATAAAGAGCCTAAGAAACTCTGGCTCTTATGGTTCAGATGGTATACCATTTCAGTTCATCAAAGATGCTCTACCCATGATTGCATCCTATATTCAAACTATTATGAACACTTCCATTGTTACTAAAAAGTTTCCTGACTCTTGGAAAATATCACATGTAATACCTCTGCATAAAAAGGGGGACAGAGAAGATGTGACAAACTATCGTCCCATTTCCCTGCTACCCATTTTCTCTAAAATATTAGAAAAAATTGTTGCATGCCAACTTATGTCATATTTAGAATCAAATAGACTACTAACGATTAGCCAACATGGTTTCAGACCAAAACTCTCGACGGAAACTGCACTGCTTAAAGTTACGAATAGTATATATTATAATATAGATATGAAAAAAATATCTTTGCTAATTTTATTAGACTTATCAAAAGCCTTCGACAGTGTAAACCATGAAATTCTTTTAAGTAAATGTATTAACTTACATACTGATCCAAGCTGGTTTAGCGAGTATCTATCTAATCGTAAACAGTCCATACGTCTTAACAACATTATCTCTGTGCCAAAAAATGTATCATTTGGTGTTCCACAGGGATCAGTACTTGGTCCTATCCTCTTCTCCATTTGCGTAAATGATCTATCTTCTTTCATTTCTGACTGTCTAGTCGTACAATATGCAGATGACACTCAACTACTCCTTAGTGGTGATATTAATAATCTCCCAGAGCTAACTTTAAGAGCAGAAAACACTCTGTCAAAAATTAAAACCTATTTCCAAGAAATTGGGCTGTTAATTAACGAAAGTAAAACACAGTGCATATTTACTGGTTCAAGGTTCCACATAGCACAAATTCCAGAAAACACAACAATTAATTTTTGCGACAATATTATCACACCTAGCAAAACCGTCAAAAACCTAGGAATTCACTTTGATAACCACATGTTGTTTGATTCCCACATAGATAAAGTATGCAAAAAGGTTACAGGAACATTAATGTACTTATCACGTATAAAAGACAATTTTGAGACTACCACTCGAATAACTGTTGTTGAATCTCTAGCCCTAAGTCACATTAATTACTGCACAACTGTTTGGGGATCTACCACTAAGACTCAGATAAACAGAATACAGAAGCTTATTAATTTTGCAGCTCGAGTTGCCCTGGGAGGAATAAGAAAATATGACCACATCACACCAGCTCTCAATAAACTTGGGTGGCTGCGGGCAGAAAATAAGGTCGCTTATGCTATTTATGTTTTTGTATGCAAAATTTTGGACCATCATTATCCTAGCTGGCTATTTGATTTAAAAACAGTCAGGGATATAAGGGGAACCAACACAAGACAGCAGTGAGCTCTTTATTCACAGAACAAACACAGAAGCAGGTTCAAAGATGATCACTATCAAAGGGCCAACACTCTGGAATAATATTCCAAAGCATCTTAAAAATGCATCCTCCTTCACAGCTTTCAAAGGCAAACTATATAGTTTTCTTTTGGACAAATAGTTGCTGCTCATTAAGAACTAATTATTCTCATTGTAAGGAAACAAATATGGAAATGATGCCGATAATAACGATCCTGTATCTAGTGGCATACTTACTACTTTATTATTAACATTATTGTTAACATTTTTATTACAGCATTATTATTTTCTATGAAAGCTACATATAATTTAACTATATGTCTAACCCTCTTATTTATTAGTTTAATTACATGTCTACTTATAAGTTACTAGTAATGTTGAATAACCATTGTACAAAATGGAAATAAATGTTTTGATTTGATTTGATTTGATTGTCCGGCCGTGTCTTCAGAAACCGAAATTTGGTACGGGGTTACAACCCGGACCTGCCTCGTAGCATTGAAGGTGAGGGGTTTGGCGAAATCAGGTGTGGGAATAAGCCCAAGACCTAGCAATAATGGGTGGGGAGGGAATATGGGGGAATGAGAAAGGGAAATGCAAATCCCTATAACTAAAAATGAGAAAGGGAAATGAAAATCCCTATAACTATAAAATGAGAAAGGGTGATGAAAATTCCTATAACTAAAAATGAGAAAGGGAAATGAAAAATCCCTATAACTAAAAGGTTATGTGATAGAAAGTTAGACATGTCCCAAAAAAAGTAAAAACTTCTTTTCAGCTACGTATCCAAACTGATGAAAATGGGAAAGAAAAAGTCCCCACTGTCTTAAAAGAAAGACCATCAGAAAATAAATTCCAAACTAATGAAAAAAGGGAGATGAAAATATCTCTCTCCATATATAGGAACTTTTACAAAAAGATATATTCCACACTGTCTTTAAATTTTTTATGAACATCAAAATTGTAGTGTCTTTAGCTTTTAAGATTTAAGTTATGAAAACCTCAATGCCTCCCCTAGAAGTAATAGAGATAGAAAAAACTATGTAGCATAAGTTTAAGATAGTAAGTGTCATTAATGAATAGTTGTCATTCCTCAACAATGCTTATCTTTTGATGACAATCATTTTTGCAGAGATCATATCCAACGGTATTTTATATTAACTGGGTATTTTAACCATATTAATGTAGTTTTACCCTGAAAATCATTTTGTTAATGATTAGTAGCTATATATTGCAATTGTGAATATTTTTGTACTAAGTTATCATGCTTTATTACTGAAAATTTGCATAGATCATATCCAACTGTATTTTATATTATTTGGGTAATGTAACAGTTTAATTAGATTTTTCTTAAATAATTTTGTCAATAATTACTGGCTATATATTGTAATTGTGAGTATTTCATATTAA
The DNA here is from genome assembly GCA_037179515.1 of Halocaridina rubra. NCBI lineage: Eukaryota > Metazoa > Arthropoda > Malacostraca > Decapoda > Atyidae > Halocaridina > Halocaridina rubra. Next base: position 15,698 of record JAXCGZ010019215.1, read on the forward strand.
TTTTTTCTTTAATTGGAATGCTTATTGTAAGGAACATATTTTTCTTTTGTTGTCTTTTTCAGAAATCAAATGTTCCGTATGTATTAAGTCCCTTGACGTAAGAATTTCTTTCAGGAAAGCTTTAGTAAGCACTAAGGAGCATAGTAATTTTGATATTCCTGTAATCTGTTTAGATAATTATATGAAATTGTACGTCTTAAGTCATCTGGTTTGATAGTTCTGCCCCGTTTTTTCTGTAAAATAATAATAGTTAAAAATTATAAGGCTCTCAAAAAAATTTTTAATGCTTCGTCTGAATATAATATTTCAGAGCGGTGGGGGGAGTGTCATATGAAAGTACTGTGTATAAGAAGTACTAAATAAGTGTAACAAAGAAAGTGAAATAGAAATAGACCACGTGGTGCAGGAGATCAAGTGTGTAATTGATACTCTCCCTTCTATTTTTGGGGCAGGATGCTTGTTTATGGTGCATGACAACAACATTTATTGATATGGCCTTAGGCCTCACATATAGGCGCCAAGTGCCAATTGAGGTCAATATGGTCACCCAGTCCCAGACACTCCCACGACAAACATCTATATGTATGTACGTACCTGCACCTGTGAAAACACTAGTTAGGCCTAATTGATAGCCTCGCCTAAAAACCACCCACAAGGGAGGAGATTCCCTCCAGCTGGAAGCCTATTGGCAAGTCTGTCCGAGCCTGCTATGCCCTGCCATCTTGGTCATACAAGAAAGCAAGAGTTAGTTGTACACAGGGAGCTCAGTTAGAACTTGATCTGGGCAGAAATAAGATTTCTAGAAATTTACCCTAAGGGGACAGGGAACTGTGAGGTGTACACAGGGAGATTTGAGGTGTAGAACAAGTTTAGAAATAAACAGATAACTATAAACTGAAAATATGCATATCTGTTATAACGCTACCATAAATTATTAATAAAAATACAACTTTAATGTCATTCAGGTGAAATAGAACTCCACGACTTCCAGCATTATCGTATTATAGACAATATCAATATGTCATTATTATTATTATCATTATTATTATTATTATTATTATTATTATATTATTATTATTATTATTATTATTATTATTATTATTATTATTATTATCAAACATAAGATTGTGTGTGTGTGTGCGTTTGCATGTACGTGTGCGTGTGTGTTTATGTGTGTGATTACCTAATTGTGATTACCTAACTGTGTTTACGGGAAAGAGCCCAAAGCTCGTATCTTCCCGTCTCCTCATCGGTTCCATTTTCTACTTAGTGATACTTATCGTACCTGTCCTTAAAACTAAGGCTTGAGATAGCATTAACTACCTCCTCGCTTAGAGAATTCCAATTATCAAGTATTCTTAACTCTGAAAAAGTATTTCCTTACATCCTACAAAGAATATTTTTTTTTACGAAGTTTCAAACTATGACCTCTAGTTCTAGAGCCAGCCATATCAAAATATTGATCCCTATCCACTCTATCATAACCATGAAGGAATTAAAAGACTTTCACCATATCCCCCCTCAATCTTCTAGCTTCTAGTGATGGTAAGCCTAATTCCCTCAGCCTCTCATCATAACTGAGATTGCGTATTTCTGGCACTAGTTTTGTGGCATGTCTTTGAACTTTTTCAAGCTTAGCTATGTGCTTTTTCAATTGCGGATTCCAAAAGGGGGCTGCATATTCAAGTTTTGGCCTCACATAGGTTACATAAATATTTCTGAACGTTTCCTTGTCCATGTGCCTGAAGGCTACCCTTACATTTGATAAGAAGGCATATGCTGCCCTTACTATGTGTGTGTGTGTGTGAGATTACCTAATTGTGATTACCTAATTGTGTTTACGGGAAAGAGCCCAAAGCTCGTATCTTCCAGTCTCCTCATCGGTTCCATTTTCTACTTAGTGATCTTATCGTACCTGTCCTTAAAACTATGGATTGAGATAGCATTAACTACCTTCTCGCTTAGAGAATTCCAATTATCAAGTATTCTTAACACTGAAAAAGTATTTCCTTACATCCTACAAAGAATTTTTTTTTAAGAAAGTTTCAAACTATGACCTCTAGTTCTAGAGCCAGCCATATCAAAATATCGATCCCTATCCACTCTATCATAACCATGAAGGAATTAAAAGACTTTCACCATATCCCCCCTCAATCTTCTAGCTTCGAGTGATGGAAACCCTAATTCCCTCAGCCTCTCATCATAACTGAGATTGCGTATTTCTGGCACTAGTTTTGTGGCATGTCTTTGAACTTTTTCAAGCTTAGCTATGTGCTTTTTCAATTGCGGATTCCAAAAGGGGACTGCATATTCAAGTTTTGGCCTCACATAGGTTACATAAATATTTCTGAACATTTCCTTGCCCATGTGCCTGAAGGCTACCCTTACATTTGATAAGAAGGCATATGCTGCCCTTACTATGTGTGCTTGTGTGTGATTACCTAATTGTTATTACCTAATTGTGTTTACGGGAAAGAGCCCATAGCTCGTATCTTCCCATCTCCTCATCGGTTCCATTTTCTACTTAGTGATACTTATCATACTTGTCCTTAAAACTATGGATTGAGATAGCATTAACTACCTCCTCGCTTAGCGAATTCCAATTATCAACTATTCTTACACTGAAAAAGTATTTCCTTACATCCTACAAAGAATTTTTTTTTACGAAGTTTCAAACTATGACCTCTAGTTCTAGAGCCAGCCATATCAAAATATCGATCCCTATCCACTCTATCATAACCATGAAGGAATTAAAAGACTTTCACCACATCCCCCCTCAATCTTCTAGCTTCGAGTGATGGTAAGCCTAATTCCCTCAGCCTCTCATCATAACTGAGATTGCGTATTTCTGGCACTAGTTTTGTGGCATGTCTTTGAACTTTTTCAAGCTTAGCTATGTGCTTTTTCAATTGGGGATTCCAAAAGGGGGCTGCATATTCAAGATTTGGCCTCACATAGGTTACATAAATATTTCTGAACATTTCCTTGTCCATGTGCCTGAAGGCTACCCTTACATTGGATAAGAAGGCATATGCTGCCCTTGCTATGTGCGTGTGTGTGTGTGTGATTACCTAATTGTGTTTACGGGAAAGAGCCCAAAGCTCGTATCTTCCAGTCTCCTCATCGGTTCCATTTTCTACTTAGTGATACTTATCATACTTGTCCTTAAAACTATGGATTGAGATAGATACATTAACTACCTCCTCGCCTAGCGAATTCCAATTATCAAGTATTCTTACACTGAAAAAGTATTTCCTTACATCCTACAAAGAATATTTTTTTTTACGAAGTTTCAAACTATGACCTCTAGTTCTAGAGCCAGCCATATCAAAATATTGATCCCTATCCACTCTATCATAACCATGAAGGAATTAAAAGACTTTCACCATATCCCCCCTCAATCTTCTAGCTTCGAGTGATGGTAAGCCTACTTCCCTCAGCCTCTCATCATAACTGAGATTGCGTATTTCTTGCACTAGTTTTGTGGCATGTCTTTGAACTTTTTCAAGCTTAGCTATGTGCTTTTTCAAGTGAAGATTCCAAAAGGGGGCTGCATATTCAAGTTTTGGCCTCACATAGGTTACATAAATATTTCTGAACATTTCCTTGTCCATGTGCCTGAAGGCTACCCTTACATTGGATAAGAAGGCATATGCTGCCCTTACTATGTGCGTGTGTGTGATTACCTAATTGTGATTACCTAATTGTGTTTACGGGAAAGAGCCCAAAGCTCGTATCTTCCAGTCTCCACATCGGTTCCATTTTCTTCTTAGTGATACTTATCATATTTGTCCTTAAAACTATGGATTGAGATAGCATTAACTACCTCCTCGCCTAGCGAATTCCAATTATCAAGTATTCTTACACTGAAAAAGTATTTCCTTACATCCCACAAAGAATATTTTTTTTTACGAAGTTTCAAACTATGACCTCTAGTTCTAGAGCCAGCCATATCGAAATATCGATCCCTATCCACTCTATCATAACCATGAAGGAATTAAAAGACTTTCACCATATCCCCCCTCAATCTTCTAGCTTCGAGTGATGGTAAGCCTACTTCCCTCAGCCTCTCATCATAACTGAGATTGCGTATTTCTGGCGCTAGTTTTGTGGCATGTCTTTGAACTTTTTCAAGCTTAGCTATGTGCTTTTTCAAGTGCGGATTCCAAAAGGGGGCTGCATATTCAAGTTTTGGCCTCACATAGGTTACATAAATATTTCTGAACATTTCCTTGTCCATGTGCCTGAAGGCTACCCTTACATTTGATAAGAAGGCATATCCTGCCCTTACTATGTGCGTGTGTGTGTGTGTGATTACCTAATTGTGTTTACGGGAAAGAGCCCAAAGCTCGTATCTTCCCATCTCCTCATCGGTTCCATTTTCTACTTAGTGATACTTATCATACTTGTCCTTAAAACTACGGATTGAGATAGCATTAACTACCTCCTCGCTTAACGAATTCCAATTATCAACTATTCTTACACTGAAAAAGTATTTCCTTACATCCTACAAAGAATTTTTTTTTACGAAGTTTCAAATTATGACCTCTAGTTCTAGAGCCAGCCATATCAAAATATCGATCCCTATCCACTCTATCATAACCATGAAGGAATTAAAAGACTTTCACCATATCCCCCCTCAATCTTCTAGCTTCGAGTGATGGTAAGCCTAATTCCCTCAGCCTCTCATCATAACTGAGATTGCGTATTTCTGGCACTAGTTTTGTGGCATGTCTTTGAACTTTTTCAAGCTTAGCTATGTGCTTTTTCAAGTGAAGATTCCAAAAGGGGGCTGCATATTCAAGTTTTGGCCTCACATAGGTTACATAAATATTTCTGAACATTTCCTTGTCCATGTGCCTGAAGGCTACCCTTACATTTGATAAGAAGGCATATGCTGCCCTTACTATGTGATTGTATGTGATTACCTAATTGTGATTACCTAATTGTGTTTACGGGAAAGAGCCCAAAGCTCGTATCTTCCAGTCTCCTCATCGGTTCCATTTTCTACTTAGTGATACTTATCATACTTGTCCTTAAAACTATGGATTGAGATAGCATTAACTACCTCCTCGCCTAGCGAATTCCAATTATCAAGTATTCTTACACTGAAAAAGTATTTCCTTACATCCTACAAAGAATATTTTTTTTTACGAAGTTTCAAACTATGACCTCTAGTTCTAGAGCCAGCCATATCAAAATATCGATCCCTATCCACTCTATCATAACCATGAAGGAATTAAAAGACTTTCACCATATCCCCCCTCAATCTTCAAGCTTCGAGTGATGGTAAGCCTACTTCCCTCAGCCTCTCATCATAACTGAGATTGTGTATTTCTGGCACTAGTTTTGTGGCATGTCTTTGAACTTTTTCAAGCTTAGCTATGTGCTTTTTCAATTGCGGATTCCAAAAGGGGGCTGCATATTCAAGTTTTGGCCTCACATAGGTTACATAAATATTTCTGAACATTTCCTTGTCCATGTGCCTGAAGGCTACCGTTACATTTGATAAGAAGGCATATGCTGCCCTTACTATGTGCGTGTGTGTGTGTGTGTGTGTGTGTGTGTGATTACCTAATTGTGTTTACGAGAAAGAGCCCAAAGCTCGTATCTTCCCATCTCCTTATCGGTTCCATTTTCTACTTAGTGATACTTATCATACTTGTCCTTAAAACTATGGATTTAGATAGCATTAACTACCTCCTCGCTTAGCGAATTCCAATTATCAACTATTCTTACACTGAAAAAGTATTTCCTTACATCCTAAAAAGAATTTTTTTTTACGAAGTTTCAAACTATGACCTCTAGTTCTAGAGCCAGCCATATCAAAATATCGATCCCTATCCACTCTATCATAACCATGAAGGAATTAAAAGACTTTCACCATATCCCCCCCTCAATCTTCTAGCTTCGAGTGATGGTAAGCCTAATTCCATCAGCCTCTCATTATAACTGAGATTGCGTATTTCTGGCACTAGTTTTGTGGCATGTCTTTGAACTTTTTCAAGCTTAGCTATGTGCTTTTTCAAGTGAAGATTCCAAAAGAGGGCTGCTTATTCAAGTTTTGGCCTCACATAGGTTACATAAATATTTCTGAACATTTCCTTGTCCATGTGCCTGAAGGCTACCCTTACATTGGATAAGAAGGCATATGCTGCCCTTACTATGTGCGTGTGTGTGATTACCTAATTGTGTTTACGGGAAAGAGCCCAAAGCTCGTATCTTCCAGTCTCCTCATCGGTTCCATTTTCTACTTAGTGATACTTATCATACTTGTCCTTAAAACTATGGATTGATATAGATACATTAACTACCTCCTAGCCTAGCGAATTCCAATTATCAAGTATTCTTACACTGAAAAAGTATTTCCTTACATCCTACAAAGAATATTTTTTTTTACGAAGTTTCAAACTATGACCTCTAGTTCTAGAGCCAGCCATATCAAAATATCGATCCCTATCCACTCTATCATAACCATGAAGGAATTAAAAGACTTTCACCATATCCCCCCTCAATCTTCTAGCTTCGAGTGATGGTAAGCCTACTTCCCTCAGCCTCTCATCATAACTGAGATTGCGTATTTCTTGCACTAGTTTTGTGGCATGTCTTTGAACTTTTTCAAGCTTAGCTATGTGCTTTTTCAAGTGAAGATTCCAAAAGGGGGCTGCATATTCAAGGTTTGGCCTCACATAGGTTACATAAATATTTCTGAACATTTCCTTGTCCATGTGCCTGAAGGCTACCCTTACATTGGATAAGAAGGCATATGCTGCCCTTACTATGTGCGTGTGTGTGATTACCTAATTGTGATTACCTAATTGTGTTTACGGGAAAGAGCCCAAAGCTCGTATCTTCCAGTCTCCTCATCGGTTCCATTTTCTACTTATTGATACTTATCATACTTGTCCTTAAAACTATGGATTGAGATAGATACATTAACTACCTCCTCGCCTAGCGAATTCCAATTATCAAGTATTCTTACACTGAAAAAGTATTTCCTTACATCCTACAAAGAATATTTTTTTTTACGAAGTTTCAAACTATGACCTCTAGTTCTAGAGCCAGCCATATCAAAATATTGATCCCTATCCACTATATCATAACCATGAAGGAATTAAAAGACTTTCACCATATCCCCCCTCAATCTTCTAGCTTCGAGTGATGGTAAGCCTACTTCCCTCAGCCTCTCATCATAACTGAGATTGCGTATTTCTTGCACTAGTTTTGTGGCATGTCTTTGAACTTTTTCAAGCTTAGCTATGTGCTTTTTCAAGTGAAGATTCCAAAAGGGGGCTGCATATTCAAGTTTTGGCCTCACATAGGTTACATAAATATTTCTGAACATTTCCTTGTCCATGTGCCTGAAGGCTACCCTTACATTGGATAAGAAGGCATATGCTGCCCTTACTATGTGCGTGTGTGTGATTACCTAATTGTGATTACCTAATTGTGTTTACGGGAAAGAGCCCAAAGCTCGTATCTTCCAGTCTCCACATCGGTTCCATTTTCTACTTAGTGATACTTATCATATTTGTCCTTAAAACTATGGATTGAGATAGCATTAACTACCTCCTCGCCTAGCGAATTCCAATTATCAAGTATTCTTACACTGAAAAAGTATTTCCTTACATCCCACAAAGAATATTTTTTTTTACGAAGTTTCAAACTATGACCTCTAGTTCTAGAGCCAGCCATATCAAAATATCGATCCCTATCCACTCTATCATAACCATGAAGGAATTAAAAGACTTTCACCATATCCCCCCTCAATCTTCTAGCTTCGAGTGATGGTAAGCCTACTTCCCTCAGCCTCTCATCATAACTGAGATTGCGTATTTCTGGCGCTAGTTTTGTGGCATGTCTTTGAACTTTTTCAAGCTTAGCTATGTGCTTTTTCAAGTGCGGATTCCAAAAGGGGGCTGCATATTCAAGTTTTGGCCTCACATAGGTTACATAAATATTTCTGAACATTTCCTTGTCCATGTGCCTGAAGGCTACCCTTACATTTGATAAGAAGGCATATCCTGCCCTTACTATGTGCGTGTGTGTGTGTGTGATTACCTAATTGTGTTTACGGGAAAGAGCCCAAAGCTCGTATCTTCCCATCTCCTCATCGGTTCCATTTTCTACTTAGTGATACTTATCATACTTGTCCTTAAAACTACGGATTGAGATAGCATTAACTACCTCCTCGCTTAACGAATTCCAATTATCAACTATTCTTACACTGAAAAAGTATTTCCTTACATCCTACAAAGAATTTTTTTTTACGAAGTTTCAAATTATGACCTCTAGTTCTAGAGCCAGCCATATCAAAATATCGATCCCTATCCACTCTATCATAACCATGAAGGAATTAAAAGACTTTCACCATATCCCCCCTCAATCTTCTAGCTTCGAGTGATGGTAAGCCTAATTCCCTCAGCCTCTCATCATAACTGAGATTGCGTATTTCTGGCACTAGTTTTGTGGCATGTCTTTGAACTTTTTCAAGCTTAGCTATGTGCTTTTTCAAGTGAAGATTCCAAAAGGGGGCTGCATATTCAAGTTTTGGCCTCACATAGGTTACATAAATATTTCTGAACATTTCCTTGTCCATGTGCCTGAAGGCTACCCTTACATTTGATAAGAAGGCATATGCTGCCCTTACTATGTGATTGTATGTGATTACCTAATTGTGATTACCTAATTGTGTTTACGGGAAAGAGCCCAAAGCTCGTATCTTCCAGTCTCCTCATCGGTTCCATTTTCTACTTAGTGATACTTATCATACTTGTCCTTAAAACTATGGATTGAGATAGCATTAACTACCTCCTCGCCTAGCGAATTCCAATTATCAAGTATTCTTACACTGAAAAAGTATTTCCTTACATCCTACAAAGAATATTTTTTTTTACGAAGTTTCAAACTATGACCTCTAGTTCTAGAGCCAGCCATATCAAAATATCGATCCCTATCCACTCTATCATAACCATGAAGGAATTAAAAGACTTTCACCATATCCCCCCTCAATCTTCAAGCTTCGAGTGATGGTAAGCCTACTTCCCTCAGCCTCTCATCATAACTGAGATTGTGTATTTCTGGCACTAGTTTTGTGGCATGTCTTTGAACTTTTTCAAGCTTAGCTATGTGCTTTTTCAATTGCGGATTCCAAAAGGGGGCTGCATATTCAAGTTTTGGCCTCACATAGGTTACATAAATATTTCTGAACATTTCCTTGTCCATGTGCCTGAAGGCTACCGTTACATTTGATAAGAAGGCATATGCTGCCCTTACTATGTGCGTGTGTGTGTGTGTGTGTGTGTGTGTGTGTGATTACCTAATTGTGTTTACGAGAAAGAGCCCAAAGCTCGTATCTTCCCATCTCCTTATCGGTTCCATTTTCTACTTAGTGATACTTATCATACTTGTCCTTAAAACTATGGATTTAGATAGCATTAACTACCTCCTCGCTTAGCGAATTCCAATTATCAACTATTCTTACACTGAAAAAGTATTTCCTTACATCCTAAAAAGAATTTTTTTTTACGAAGTTTCAAACTATGACCTCTAGTTCTAGAGCCAGCCATATCAAAATATCGATCCCTATCCACTCTATCATAACCATGAAGGAATTAAAAGACTTTCACCATATCCCCCCCTCAATCTTCTAGCTTCGAGTGATGGTAAGCCTAATTCCATCAGCCTCTCATTATAACTGAGATTGCGTATTTCTGGCACTAGTTTTGTGGCATGTCTTTGAACTTTTTCAAGCTTAGCTATGTGCTTTTTCAAGTGAAGATTCCAAAAGAGGGCTGCTTATTCAAGTTTTGGCCTCACATAGGTTACATAAATATTTCTGAACATTTCCTTGTCCATGTGCCTGAAGGCTACCCTTACATTGGATAAGAAGGCATATGCTGCCCTTACTATGTGCGTGTGTGTGTGATTACCTAATTGTGTTTACGGGAAAGAGCCCAAAGCTCGTATCTTCCAGTCTCCTCATCGGTTCCATTTTCTACTTAGTGATACTTATCATACTTGTCCTTAAAACTATGGATTGATATAGATACATTAACTACCTCCTAGCCTAGCGAATTCCAATTATCAAGTATTCTTACACTGAAAAAGTATTTCCTTACATCCTACAAAGAATATTTTTTTTTACGAAGTTTCAAACTATGACCTCTAGTTCTAGAGCCAGCCATATCAAAATATCGATCCCTATCAACTCTATCATAACCATGAAGGAATTAAAAGACTTTCACCATATCCCCCCTCAATCTTCTAGCTTCGAGTGATGGTAAGCCTACTTCCCTCAGCCTCTCATCATAACTGAGATTGCGTATTTCTTGCACTAGTTTTGTGGCATGTCTTTGAACTTTTTCAAGCTTAGCTATGTGCTTTTTCAAGTGAAGATTCCAAAAGGGGGCTGCATATTCAAGGTTTGGCCTCACATAGGTTACATAAATATTTCTGAACATTTCCTTGTCCATGTGCCTGAAGGCTACCCTTACATTGGATAAGAAGGCATATGCTGCCCTTACTATGTGCGTGTGTGTGATTACCTAATTGTGATTACCTAATTGTGTTTACGGGAAAGAGCCCAAAGCTCGTATCTTCCAGTCTCCTCATCGGTTCCATTTACTACTTAGAGATACTTATCATACTTGTCCTTAAAACTATGGATTGAGATAGCATTAACTACCTCCTCGCCTAGCGAATTCCAATTATCAAGTATTCTTACACTGAAAAAGTATTTCCTTACATCCTACAAAGAATATTTATTTTTACGAAGTTTCAAACTATGACCTCTAGTTCTAGAGCCAGCCATATCAAAATATCGATCCCTCTCCACTCTATCATAACCATGAAGGAATTAAAAGACTTTCACCATATCCCCCCTCAATCTTCTAGCTTCGAGCGATGGTAAGCCTACTTCCCTCAGCCTCTCATCATAACTGAGATTGCGTATTTCTGGCACTAGTTTTGTGGCATGTCTTTGAACTTTTTCAAGCTTAGCTATGTGCTTTTTCAAGTGCGGATTCCAAAAGGGGGCTGCATATTCAAGTTTTGGCCTCACATAGGTTACATAAATATTTCTGAACATTTCCTTGTCCATGTGCCTGAAGGCTACCCTTACATTTGATAAGAAGGCATATGCTGCCCTTACTATGTGCGTGTGTGTGTGTGTGTGTGTGTGTGTGTGTGTGTGTGTGTGTGTGTGTGTGTGATTACCTAATTGTGTTTACGGGAAAGAGCCCAAAGTTCGTATCTTCCCATCTCCTCATCGGTTCCATTTTCTACTTAGTGATACTTATCATACTTGTCCTTAAAACTATGGATTGAGATAGCATTAACTACCTCCTCGCTTAGCAAATTCCAATTATCAACTATTTTTACACTGAAAAAGTATTTCCATACATTCTACAAAGAATTTTTTTTTACGAAGTTTCAAATTATGACCTCTAGTTCTAGAGCCAGCCATATCAAAATATCGATCCCTATCCTCTCTATCATAACCATGAAGGAATTAAAAGACTTTCACCATATCCCCCCTGAATCTTCTAGCTTCGATGATGGTAAGCCTAATTCCCTCAGCCTCTCATCATAACTGAGATTGCGTATTTCTGGCACTAGTTTTGTGGCATGTGTTTGAACTTTTTCAAGCTTAGCTATGTGCTTTTTCAAGTGAAGATTCCAAAAGGGGGCTGCATATTCAAGTTTTGGCCTCACATAGGTTACATAAATATTTCTGAATATTTCCTTGTCCATGTGCCTGAAGGCTACTGTTACATTTGATAAGAAGGCATATGATGCCCTTACTATGTGCGTGTGTGTGTGTGTGTGTGTGTGTGTGTGTGTGTGTGATTACCTAATTGTGTTTACGGGAAAGAGCCCAAAGCTCGTATCTTCCCATCTCCTTATCGGTTCCATTTTCTACTTAGTGATACTTATCATACTTGTCCTTAAAACTATGGATTTAGATAGCATTAACTACCTCCTCGCTTAGCGAATTCCAATTATCAACTATTCTTACACTGAAAAAGTATTTCCTTACATCCTAAAAAGAATTTTTTTTTACGAAGTTTCAAACTATGACCTCTAGTTCTAGAGCCAGCCATATCAAAATATCGATCCCTATCCACTCTATCATAACCATGAAGGAATTAAAAGACTTTCACCATATCCCCCCTCAATCTTCTAGCTTCGAGTGATGGTAAGCCTAATTCCCTCAGCCTCTCATCATAACTGAGATTGCGTATTTCTGGCACTAGTTTTGTGGCATGTCTTTGAACTTTTTCAAGCTTAGCTATGTGCTTTTTCAAGTGAAGATTCCAAAAGGGGGCTGCTTATTCAAGTTTTGGCCTCACATAGGTTACATAAATATTTCTGAACATTTCCTTGTCCATGTGCCTGAAGGCTACCCTTACATTGGATAAGAAGGCATATGCTGCCCTTACTATGTGCGTGTGTGTGATTACCTAATTGTGTTTACGGGAAAGAGCCCAAAGCTCGTATCTTCCAGTCTCCTCATCGGTTCCATTTTCTACTTAGTGATACTTATCATACTTGTCCTTAAAACTATGGATTGATATAGATACATTAACTACCTCCTAGCCTAGCGAATTCCAATTATCAAGTATTCTTACACTGAAAAAGTATTTCCTTACATCCTACAAAGAATATTTTTTTTTACGAAGTTTCAAACTATGACCTCTAGTTCTAGAGCCAGCCATATCAAAATATCGATCCCTATCCACTCTATCATAACCATGAAGGAATTAAAAGACTTTCACCATATCCCCCCTCAATCTTCTAGCTTCGAGTGATGGTAAGCCTACTTCCCTCAGCCTCTCATCATAACTGAGATTGCGTATTTCTTGCACTAGTTTTGTGGCATGTCTTTGAACTTTTTCAAGCTTAGCTATGTGCTTTTTCAAGTGAAGATTCTAAAAGGGGGCTGCATATTCAAGGTTTGGCCTCACATAGGTTACATAAATATTTCTGAACATTTCCTTGTCCATGTGCCTGAAGGCTACCCTTACATTGGATAAGAAGGCATATGCTGCCCTTACTATGTGCGTGTGTGTGATTACCTAATTGTGATTACCTAATTGTGTTTACGGGAAAGAGCCCAAAGCTCGTATCTTCCAGTCTCCTCATCGGTTCCATTTACTACTTAGAGATACTTATCATACTTGTCCTTAAAACTATGGATTGAGATAGCATTAACTACCTCCTCGCCTAGCGAATTCCAATTATCAAGTATTCTTACACTGAAAAAGTATTTCCTTACATCCTACAAAGAATATTTATTTTTACGAAGTTTCAAACTATGACCTCTAGTTCTAGAGCCAGCCATATCAAAATATCGATCCCTATCAACTCTATCATAACCATGAAGGAATTAAAAGACTTTCACCATATCCCCCCTCAATCTTCTAGCTTCGAGCGATGGTAAGCCTACTTCCCTCAGCCTCTCATCATAACTGAGATTGCGTATTTCTGGCACTAGTTTTGTAGCATGTCTTTGAACTTTTTCAAGCTTAGCTATGTGCTTTTTCAAGTGCGGATTCCAAAAGGGGGCTGCATATTCAAGTTTTGGCCTCACATAGGTTACATAAATATTTCTGAACATTTCCTTGTCCATGTGCCTGAAGGCTACCCTTACATTTGATAAGAAGGCATATGCTGCCCTTACTATGTGCGTGTGTGTGTGTGTGTGTGTGTGTGTGTGTGTGTGTGTGTGTGTGTGTGTGTGTGTGTGTGTGTGTGTGTGATTACCTAATTGTGTTTACGGGAAAGAGCCCAAAGCTCGTATCTTCCCATCTCCTCATCGGTTCCATTTTCTACTTAGTGATACTTATCATACTTGTCCTTAAAACTATGGATTGAGATAGCATTAACTACCTCCTCGCTTAGCGAATTCCAATTATCAACTATTCTTACACTGAAAAAGTATTTCCTTACATCCTACAAAGAATATTTATTTTTACGAAGTTTCAAACTATGACCTCTAGTTCTAGAGCCAGCCATATCAAAATATCGATCCCTCTCCACTCTATCATAACCATGAAGGAATTAAAAGACTTTCACCATATCCCCCCTCAATCTTCTAGCTTCGAGCGATGGTAAGCCTACTTCCCTCAGCCTCTCATCATAACTGAGATTGCGTATTTCTGGCACTAGTTTTGTGGCATGTCTTTGAACTTTTTCAAGCTTAGCTATGTGCTTTTTCAAGTGCGGATTCCAAAAGGGGGCTGCATATTCAAGTTTTGGCCTCACATAGGTTACATAAATATTTCTGAACATTTCCTTGTCCATGTGCCTGAAGGCTACCCTTACATTTGATAAGAAGGCATATGCTGCCCTTACTATGTGCGTGTGTGTGTGTGTGTGTGTGTGTGTGTGTGTGTGTGTGTGTGTGTGTGTGTGTGTGTGTGTGTGTGTGTGTGTGTGTGATTACCTAATTGTGTTTACGGGAAAGAGCCCAAAGTTCGTATCTTCCCATCTCCTCATCGGTTCCATTTTCTACTTAGTGATACTTATCATACTTGTCCTTAAAACTATGGATTGAGATAGCATTAACTACCTCCTCGCTTAGCAAATTCCAATTATCAACTATTCTTACACTGAAAAAGTTTTTCCTTACATTCTACAAAGAATTTTTTTTTACGAAGTTTCAAATTATGACCTCTAGTTCTAGAGCCAGCCATATCAAAATATCGATCCCTATCCACTCTATCATAACCATGAAGGAATTAAAAGACTTTCACCATATCCCCCCTGAATCTTCTAGCTTCGAGTGATGGTAAGCCTAATTCCCTCAGCCTCTCATCATAACTGAGATTGCGTATTTCTGGCACTAGTTTTGTGGCATGTGTTTGAACTTTTTCAAGCTTAGCTATGTGCTTTTTCAAGTGAAGATTCCAAAAGGGGGCTGCATATTCAAGTTTTGGCCTCACATAGGTTACATAAATATTTTTGAACATTTCCTTGTCCATGTGCCTGAAGGCTACCGTTACATTTGATAAGAAGGCATATGCTGCCCTTACTATGTGCGTGTGTGTGTGTGTGTGTGTGATTACCTAATTGTGTTTACGGGAAAGAGCCCAAAGCTCGTATATTCCCATCTCCTCATCGGTTCCATTTTCTACTTAGTGATACTTATCATACTTGTCCTTAAAACTATGGATTGAGATAGCATTAACTACCTCCTCGCTTAGCGAATTCCAATTATCAAATATTCTTACACTGAAAAAGTATTTCCTTACATCCTACAAAGAATTTTTTTTTACGAAGTTTCAAACTATGACCTCTAGTTCTAGAGCCAGCCATATCAAAATATCGATCCCTACCCACTCTATCATAACCATGAAGGAATTAAAAGACTTTCACCATATCCCCCCTCAATCTTCTAGCTTCGAGTGATGGTAAGCCTAATTCCCTCAGCCTCTCATCATAACTGAGATTGCGTATTTCTGGCACTAGTTTTGTGGCATGTGTTTGAACTTTTTCAAGCTTTGCTATGTGCTTTTTCAAGTGAAGATTCCAAAAGGGGGCTGCATATTCAAGTTTTGGCCTCACATAGGTTACATAAATATTTCTGAACATTTCCTTGTCCATGTGCCTGAAGGCTACCCTTACATTGGATAAGAAGGCATATGCTGCCCTTACTATGTGCGTGTGTGTGATTACCTAATTGTGATTACCTAATTGTGTTTACGGGAAAGAACCCAAAGCTCGTATCTTCCAGTCTCCTCATCGGTTCCATTTTCTACTTAGTGATACTTATCATACTTGTCCTTAAATCTATGGATTGAGATAGCATTAACTACCTCCTCGCTTAGCGAATTCCAATTATCAAGTATTCTTACACTGAAAAAGTATTTCCTTACATCCTACAAAGAATATTTTTTTTTACGAAGTTTCAAACTATGACCTCTAGTTCTAGAGCCAGCCATATCAAAATATCGATCCCTATCCACTCTATCATAACCATGAAGGAATTAAAAGACTTTCCCCATATCCCCCCTCAATCTTCTAGCTTCGAGTGATGGTAAGCCTACTTCCCTCAGCCTCTCATCATAACTGAGATTGCGTATTTCTGGCACTAGTTTTGTGGCATGTCTTTGAACTTTTTCAAGCTTAGCTATGTGCTTTTTCAAGTGCGGATTCCAAAAGGGGGCTGCATATTCAAGTTTTGGCCTCACATAGGTTACATAAATATTTCTGAACATTTCCTTGTCCATGTGCCTGAAGGCTACCCTTACATTTGATAAGAAGGCATATGCTGCCCTTACTATGTGCGTGTGTGTGTGTGTGTGTGTGTGTGTGTGTGTGTGTGTGTGTGTGTGTGTGTGTGTGTGTGTGATTACCTAATTGTGTTTACGGGAAAGAGCCCAAAGCTCGTATCTTCCCATCTCCTCATCGGTTCCATTTTCTACTTAGTGATACTTATCATACTTGTCCTTAAAACTATGAATTGAGATAGCATTAACTACCTCCTCGCTTAGCGAATTCCAATTATCAACTATTCTTACACTGAAAAAGTATTTCCTTACATCCTACAAAGAATTTTTTTTTAAGAAAGTTTCAAACTATGACCTCTAGTTCTAGAGCCAGCCATATCAAAATATCGATCCTTATCCACTCTATCATAACCATGAAGGAATTAAAAGACTTTCACCATATCCCCCCTCAATCTTCTAGCTTCGAGTGATGGTAAGCCTAATTCCCTCAGCCTCTCATCATAACTGAGATTGCGTATTTCTGGCACTAGTTTTGTGGCATGTGTTTGAACTTTTTCAAGCTTAGCTATGTGCTTTTTCAAGTGAAGATTCCAAAAGGGGGCTGCATATTCAAGTTTTGGCCTCACATAGGTTACATAAATATTTCTGAACATTTCCTTGTCCATGTGCCTGAAGGCTACCCTTACATTTGATAAGAAGGCATATGCTGCCCTTACTATGTGTGCTTGTGTGTGATTACCTAATTGTTATTACCTAATTGTGTTTACGGGAAAGAGCCCAAAGCTCGTATCTTCCAGTCTCCTCATCGGTTCCATTTTCTACTTAGTGATACTTATCATACTTGTCCTTAAAACTATGGATTGAGATAGCATTAACTACCTCCTCGCTTAGCGAATTCCAATTATCAACTATTCTTACACTGAAAAAGTATTTCCTTACATCCTACAAAGAATTTTTTTTTACGAAGTTTCAAACTATGACCTCTAGTTCTAGAGCCAGCCATATCAAAATATCGATCCCTATCCACTCTATCATAACCATGAAGGAATTAAAAGACTTTCACCATATCCCCCCTCAATCTTCTAGCTTCGAGTGATGGTAAGCCTAATTCCCTCAGCCTCTCATCATAACTGAGATTGCGTATTTCTGGCACTAGTTTTGTGGCATGTCTTTGAACTTTTTCAAGCTTAGCTATGTGCTTTTTGAATTGGGGATTCCAAAAGGGGGCTGCATATTCAAGTTTTGGCCTCACATAGGTTACATAAATATTTCTGAACATTTCCTTGTCCATGTGCCTGAAGGCTACCCTTACATTGGATAAGAAGGCATATGCTGCCCTTACTATGTGCGTGTGTGTGTGTGTGTGTGATTACCTAATTGTGTTTACGGGAAAGAGCCCAAAGCTCGTATCTTCCAGTCTCCTCATCGGTTCCATTTTCTACTTAGTGATACTTATCATACTTGTCCTTAAAACTATGGATTGAGATAGATACATTAACTACCTTCTCGCCTAGCGAATTCCAATTATCAAGTATTCTTACACTGAAAAAGTATTTCCTTACATCCTACAAAGAATATTTTTTTTTACGAAGTTTCAAACTATGACCTCTAGTTCTAGAGCCAGCCATATCAAAATATCGATCCCTATCCACTCTATCATAACCATGAAGGAATTAAAAGACTTTCACCATATCCCCCCTCAATCTTCTAGCTTCGAGTGATGGTAAGCCTACTTCCCTCAGCCTCTCATCATAACTGAGATTGCGTATTTCTTACACTAGTTTTGTGGCATGTCTTTGAACTTTTTCAAGCTTAGCTATGTGCTTTTTAAAGTGAAGATTCCAAAAGGGGGCTGCATATTCAAGTTTTGGCCTCACATAGGTTACATAAATATTTCTGAACATTTCCTTGTCCATGTGCCTGAAGGCTACCCTTACATTGGATAAGAAGGCATATGCTGCCCTTACTATGTGCGTGTGTGTGATTACCTAATTGTGATTACCTAATTGTGTTTACGGGAAAGAGCCCGAAGCTCGTATCTTCCAGTCTCCTCATCGGTTCCATTTTCTACTTAGTGATACTTATCATACTTGTCCTTAAAACTATGGATTGAGATAGCATTAACTACCTCCTCGCCTAGCGAATTCCAATTATCAAGTATTCTTACACTGAAAAAGTATTTCCTTACATCCCACAAAGAATATTTTTTTTTACGAAGTTTCAAACTATGACCTCTAGTTCTAGAGCCAGCCATATCAAAATATCGATCCCTATCCACTCTATCATAACCATGAAGGAATTAAAAGACTTTCACCATATCCCCCCTCAATCTTCTAGCTTCGAGTGATGGTAAGCCTACTTCCCTCAGCCTCTCATCATAACTGAGATTGCGTATTTCTGGCGCTAGTTTTGTGGCATGTCTTTGAACTTTTTCAAGCTTAGCTATGTGCTTTTTCAAGTGCGGATTCCAAAAGGGGGCTGCATATTCAAGTTTTGGCCTCACATAGGTTACATAAATATTTCTGAACATTTCCTTGTCCATGTGCCTGAAGGCTACCCTTACATTTGATAAGAAGGCATATGCTGCCCTTACTATGTGCGTGTGTGTGTGTGTGTGTGTGTGTGTGTGTGTGTGTGTGTGTGTGATTACCTAATTGTGTTTACGGGAAAGAGCCCAAAGCTCGTATCTTCCCATCTCCTCATCGGTTCCATTTTCTACTTAGTGATACTTATCATACTTGTCCTTAAAACTATGGATTGAGATAGCATTAACTACCTCCTCGCTTAGCGAATTCCAATTATCAACTATTCTTACACTGAAAAAGTATTTCCTTACATCCTACAAAGAATTTTTTTTTACGAAGTTTCAAATTATGACCTCTAGTTCTAGAGCCAGGCATATCAAAATATCGATCCCTATCCACTCTATCATAACCATGAAGGAATTAAAAGACTTTCACCATATCCCCCCTCAATCTTCTAGCTTCGAGTGATGGTAAGCCTAATTCCCTCAGCCTCTCATCATAACTGAGATTGCGTATTTCTGGCACTAGTTTTGTGGCATGTCTTTGAACTTTTTCAAGCTTAGCTATGTGCTTTTTCAAGTGAAAATTCCAAAAGGGGGCTGCATATTCAAGTTTTGGCCTCACATAGGTTACATAAATATTTCTGAACATTTCCTTGTCCATGTGCCTGAAGGCTACCCTTACATTTGATAAGAAGGCATATGCTGCCCTTACTATGTGCGTGTGTGTGATTACCTAATTGTGATTACCTAATTGTGTTTACGGGAAAGAGCCCAAAGCTCGTATCTTCCAGTCTCCTCATCGGTTCCATTTTCTACTTAGTGATACTTATCATACTTGTCCTTAAAACTATGGATTGAGATAGCATTAACTACCTCCTCGCTTAGCGAATTCCAATTATCAACTATTCTTACACTGAAAAAGTATTTCCTTACATCCTACAAAGAATATTTTTTTTTACGAAGTTTCAAACTATGACCTCTAGTTCTAGAGCCAGCCATATCAAAATATCGATCCCTATCCACTCTATCATAACCATGAAGGAATTAAAAGACTTTCCCCATATCCCCCCTCAATCTTCTAGCTTCGAGTGATGGTAAGCCTACTTCCCTCAGCCTCTCATCATAACTGAGATTGCGTATTTCTGGCACTAGTTTTGTGGCATGTCTTTGAACTTTTTCAAGCTTAGCTATGTGCTTTTTCAAGTGCGGATTCCAAAAGGGGGCTGCATATTCAAGTTTTGGCCTCACATAGGTTACATAAATATTTCTGAACATTTCCTTGTCCATGTGCCCGAAGGCTACCGTTACATTTGATAAGAAGGCATATGCTGCCCTTACTATATGCGTGTGTGTGTGTGTGTGTGTGTGTGTGATTACCTAATTGTGTTTACGGGAAAGAGCCCAAAGCTCGTATCTTCCCATCTCCTTATTGGTTCCATTTTCTACTTAGTGATACTTATCATACTTGTCCTTAAAACTATGGATTGAGATAGCATTAACTACCTCCTCGCTTAGCGAATTCCAATTATCAACTATTCTTACACTGAAAAAGTATTTCCTTACATCCTACAAAGAATTTTTTTTTACGAAGTTTCAAACTATGACCTCTAGTTCTAGAGCCAGCCATATCAAAATATCGATCCCTATCCACTCTATCATAACCATGAAGGAATTAAAAGACTTTCACCATATCCCCCCTCAATCTTCTAGCTTCGAGTGATGGTAAGCCTAATTCCCTCAGCCTCTCATCATAACTGAGATTGCGTATTTCTGGCACTAGTTTTGTGGCATGTGTTTGAACTTTTTCAAGCTTAGCTATGTGCTTTTTCAAGTGAAGATTCCAAAAGGGGGCTGCTTATTCAAGTTTTGGCCTCACATAGGTTACATAAATATTTCTGAACATTTCCTTGTCCATGTGCCTGAAGGCTACCCTTACATTGGATAAGAAGGCATATGCTGCCCTTACTATGTGCGTGTGTGTGTGATTACCTAATTGTGTTTACGGGAAAGAGCCCAAAGCTCGTATCTTCCAGTCTCCTCATCGGTTCCATTTTCTACTTAGTGATACTTATCATACTTGTCCTTAAAACTATGGATTGAGATAGATACATTAACTACCTCCTCGCCTAGCGAATTCCAATTATCAAGTATTCTTACACTGAAAAAGTATTTCCTTACATCCTACAAAGAATATTTTTTTTTACGAAGTTTCAAACTATGACCTCTAGTTCTAGAGCCAGCCATATCAAAATATCGATCCCTATCCACTCTATCATAACCATGAAGGAATTAAAAGACTTTCACCATATCCCCCCTCAATCTTCTAGCTTCGAGTGATGGTAAGCCTACTTCCCTCAGCCTCTCATCATAACTGAGATTGCGTATTTCTTGCACTAGTTTTGTTGCATGTCTTTGAACTTTTTCAAGCTTAGCTATGTGCTTTTTCAAGTGAAGATTCCAAAAGGGGGCTGCATATTCAAGGTTTGGCCTCACATAGGTTACATAAATATTTCTGAACATTTCCTTGTCCATGTGCCTGAAGGCTACCCTTACATTGGATAAGAAGGCATATGCTGCCCTTACTATGTGCGTGTGTGTGATTACCTAATTGTGATTACCCTATTGTGTTTATGGGAAAGAGCCCAAAGCTCGTATCTTCCAGTCTCCTCATCGGTTCCATTTACTACTTAGAGATACTTATCATACTTGTCCTTAAAACTATGGATTGAGATAGCATTAACTACCTCCTCGCCTAGCGAATTCCAATTATCAAGTATTCTTACACTGAAAAAGTATTTCCTTACATCCTACAAAGAATATTTATTTTTACGAAGTTTCAAACTATGACCTCTAGTTCTAGAGCCAGCCATATCAAAATATCGATCCCTATCCACTCTATCATAACCATGAAGGAATTAAAAGACTTTCACCATATCCCCCCTCAATCTTCTAGCTTCGAGTGATGGTAAGCCTACTTCCCTCAGCCTCTCATCATAACTGAGATTGCGTATTTCTGGCACTAGTTTTGTGGCATGTCTTTGAACTTTTTCAAGCTTAGCTATGTGCTTTTTCAAGTGCGGATTCCAAAAGGGGGCTGCATATTCAAGTTTTGGCCTCACATAGGTTACATAAATATTTCTGAACATTTCCTTGTCCATGTGCCTGAAGGCTACCCTTACATTTGATAAGAAGGCATATGCTGCCCTTACTATGTGCGTGTGTGTGTGTGTGAGTGTGTGTGGTGTGTGTGTGTGTGTGTGTGTGTGTGTGTGTGTGTGTGTGTGATTACCTAATTGCGTTCACGGGAAAGAGCCCAAAGTTCGTATCTTCCCATCTCCTCATCGGTTCCATTTTCTACTTAGTGATACTTATCATACTTGTCCTTAAAACTATGGATTGAGATAGCATTAACTACCTCCTCGCTTAGCAAATTCCAATTATCAACTATTCTTACACTGAAAAAGTATTTCCTTACATCCTACAAAGAATATTTATTTTTACGAAGTTTCAAATTATGACCTCTAGTTCTAGAGCCAGCCATATCAAAATATCGATCCCTATCCACTCTATCATAACCATGAAGGAATTAAAAGACTTTCACCATATCCCCCCTCAATCTTCTAGCTTCGAGTGATGGTAAGCCTAATTCCATCAGCCTCTCATCATAACTGAGATTGCGTATTTCTGGCACTAGTTTTGTGGCATGTGTTTGAACTTTTTCAAGCTTAGCTATGTGCTTTTTCAAGTGAAGATTCCAAAAGGGGGCTGCATATTCAAGTTTTGGCCTCACATAGGTTACATAAATATTTCTGAACATTTCCTTGTCCATGTGCCTGAAGGCTACCGTTACATTTGATAAGAAGGCATATGCTGCCCTTACTATGTGCGTGTGTGTGTGATTACCTACTTGTGTTTACGGGAAAGAGCCCAAAGCTCGTATCTTCCCATCTCCTCATCGGTTCCATTTTCTACTTAGTGATACTTATCATACTTGTCCTTAAAACTATGGATTGAGATAGCATTAACTACCTCCTCGCTTAGCGAATTCCAATTATCAACTATTCTTACACTGAAAAAGTATTTCCTTACATCCTACAAAGAATTTTTTTTTACGAAGTTTCAAACTATGACCTCTAGTTCTAGAGCCAGCCATATCAAAATATCAATCCCTATCCACTCTATCATAACCATGAAGGAATTAAAAGACTTTCACCATATCCCCCCTCAATCTTCTAGCTTCGAGTGATGGTAAGCCTAATTCCCTCAGCCTCTCATCATAACTGAGATTGCGTATTTCTGGCACTAGTTTTGTGGCATGTGTTTGAACTTTTTCAAGCTTAGCTATGTGCTTTTTCAAGTGAAGATTCCAAAAGGGGGCTGCATATTCAAGTTTTGGCCTCACATAGGTTACATAAATATTTCTGAACATTTCCTTGTCCATGTGCCTGAAGGCTACCCTTACATTGGATAAGAAGGCATATGCTGCCCTTACTATGTGCGTGTGTGTGATTACCTAATTGTGATTACCTAATTGTGTTTACGGGAAAGAACCCAAAGCTCGTATCTTCCAGTCTCCTCATCGGTTCCATTTTCTACTTAGTGATACTTATCATACTTGTCCTTAAAACTATGGATTGAGATAGCATTAACTACCTCCTCGCCTAGCGAATTCCAATTATCAAGTATTCTTACACTGAAAAAGTATTTCCTTACATCCTACAAAGAATATTTTTTTTTACGAAGTTTCAAACTATGACCTCTAGTTCTAGAGCCAGCCATATCAAAATATCGATCCCTATCCACTCTATCATAACCATGAAGGAATTAAAAGACTTTCCCCATATCCCCCCTCAATCTTCTAGCTTCGAGTGATGGTAAGCCTACTTCCCTCAGCCTCTCATCATAACTGAGATTGCGTATTTCTGGCACTAGTTTTGTGGCATGTCTTTGAACTTTTTCAAGCTTAGCTATGTGCTTTTTCAAGTGCGGATTCCAAAAGGGGGCTGCATATTCAAGTTTTGGCCTCACATAGGTTACATAAATATTTCTGAACATTTCCTTGTCCATGTGCCTGAAGGCTACCCTTACATTTGATAAGAAGGCATATGCTGCCCTTACTATGTGCGGTGTGTGTGTGTGTGTGTGTGTGTGTGTGTGTGTGTGTGTGTGTGTGTGTGTGTGTGTGTGATTACCTAATTGTGTTTACGGGAAAGAGCCCAAAGCATCGTATCTTCCCATCTCATCGGTTCCATTTTCTACTTAGTGATACTTATCATACTTGTCCTTAAAACTATGGATTGAGATAGCATTAACTACCTCCTCGCTTAGCGAATTCCAATTATCAACTATTCTTACACTGAAAAAGTATTTCCTTACATCCTACAAAGAATTTTTTTTTAAGAAAGTTTCAAACTATGACCTCTAGTTCTAGAGCCAGCCATATCAAAATATCGATCCCTATCCACTCTATCATAACCATGAAGGAATTAAAAGACTTTCACCATATCCCCCCTCAATCTTCTAGCTTCGAGTGATGGTAAGCCTAATTCCCTCAGCCTCTCATCATAACTGAGATTGCGTATTTCTGGCACTAGTTTTGTGGCATGTCTTTGAACTTTTTCAAGCTTAGCTATGTGCTTTTTCAAGTGCGGATTCCAAAAGGGGGCTGCATATTCAAGTTTTGGCCTCACATAGGTTACATAAATATTTCTGAACATTTCCTTGTCCATGTGCCTGAAGGCTACCCTTACATTGGATAAGAAGGCATATGCTGCCCTTACTATGTGCGTGTGTGTGATTACCTAATTGTGTTTACGGGAAAGAGCCCAAAGCTCGTATCTTCCAGTCTCCTCATCGGTTCCATTTTCTACTTAGTGATACTTATCATACTTGTCCTTAAAACTATGGATTGAGATAGCATTAACTACCCCCTCGCCTAGCGAATTCCAATTATCAAGTATTCTTACAATGAAAAAGTATTTCCTTACATCCTACAAAGAATATTTTTTTTTCCGAAGTTTCAAACTATGACCTCTAGTTCTAGAGCCAGCCATATCAAAATATCGATCCCTATCCACTCTATCATAACCATGAAGGAATTAAAAGACTTTCACCATATCCCCCCTCAATCTTCTAGCTTCCAGTAATGGTAAGCCTACTTCCCTCAGCCTCTCATCATAACTGAGATTGCGTATTTCTGGCACTAGTTTTGTGGCATGTCTTTGAACTTTTTCAAGCTTAGCTATGTGCTTTTTCAAGTGCGGATTCCAAAAGGGGGCTGCATATTCAAGTTTTGGCCTCACATAGGTTACATAAATATTTCTGAACATTTCCTTGTCCATGTGCCTGAAGGCTACCGTTACATTTGATAAGAAGGCATATGCTGCCCTTACTATGTGCGTGTGTGTGTGATTACCTAATTGTGTTTACGGGAAAGAGCCCAAAGCTCGTATCTTCCCATCTCCTCATCGGTTCCATTTTCTACTTAGTGATACTTATCATACTTGTCCTTAAAACTATGGATTGAGATAGCATTAACTACCTCCTCGCTTAGCGAATTCCAATTATCAACTATTCTTACACTGAAAAAGTATTTCCTTACATCCTACAAAGAATTTTTTTTTACGAAGTTTCAAACTATGACCTCTAGTTCTAGAGCCAGCTATATCAAAATATCGATCCCTATCCACTCTATCATAACCATGAAGGAATTAAAAGACTTTCACCATATCCCCCTCAATCTTCTAGCTTCGAGTGATGGTAAGCCTAATTCCCTCAGCCTCTCATCATAACTGAGATTGCGTATTTCTGGCACTAGTTTTGTGGCATGTCTTTGAACTTTTTCAAGCTTAGCTATGTGCTTTTTCAAGTGAAGATTCCAAAAGGGGGCTGCATATTCAAGTTTTGGCCTCACATAGGTTACATAAATATTTCTGAACATTTCCTTGTCCATGTGCCTGAAGGCTACCCTTACATTGGATAAGAAGGCATATGCTGCCCTTACCATGTGCGTGTGTGTGATTACCTAATTGTGATTACCTAATTGTGTTTACGGGAAAGGGCCCAAAGCTCGTATCTTCCAGTCTCCTCATCGGTTCCATTTTCTACTTAGTGATACTTATCATACTTGTCCTTAAAACTATGGATTGAGATAGCATTAACTACATTCTCGCCTAGCGAATTCCAATTATCAACTATTCTTACACTGAAAAAGTATTTCCTTACATCCTACAAAGAATATTTTTTTTTATGAAGTTTCAAACTATGACCTCTAGTTCTAGAGCCAGCCATATCAAAATATCGATCCCTATCCACTCTATCATAACCATGAAGGAATTAAAAGACTTTCACCATATCCCCCCTCAATCTTCTAGCTTCGAGTGATGGTAAGCCTACTTCCCTCAGCCTCTCATCATAACTGAGATTGCGTATTTCTTGCACTAGTTTTGTGGCATGTCTTTGAACTTTTTCAAGCTTAGCTATGTGCTTTTTCAAGTGAAGATTCCAAAAGGGGGCTGCATATTCAAGGTTTGGCCTCACATAGGTTACATAAATATTTCTGAACATGTCCTTGTCCATGTGCCTGAAGGCTACCCTTACATTGGATAAGAAGGCATATCGTGCCCTTACTAGGTGCGTGTGTGTGATTACCTAATTGTGATTACCTAATTGTGTTTACGGGAAAGAGCCCAAAGCTCGTATCTTCCAGTCTCCTCATCGGTTCCATTTACTACTTAGAGATACTTATCATACTTGTCCTTAAAACTATGGATTGAGATAGCATTAACTACCTCCTTGCCTAGCGAATTCCAATTATCAACTATTCTTACACTGAAAAAGTATTTCCTTACATCCTACAAAGAATATTTTTTTTTACGAAGTTTCAAACTATGACCTCTAGTTCTAGAGCCAGCCATATCAAAATATCGATCCCTATCCACTCTATCATAACCATGAAGGAATTAAAAGACTTTCACCATATCCCCCCTCAATCTTCTAGCTTCGAGTGATGGTAAGCCTACTTCCCTCAGCCTCTCATCATAACTGAGATTGCGTATTTCTGGCACTAGTTTTGTGGCATGTCTTTGAACTTTTTCAAGCTTAGCTATGTGCTTTTTCAAGTGCGGATTCCAAAAGGGGGCTGCATATTCAAGTTTTGGCCTCACATAGGTTACATAAATATTTCTGAACATTTCCTTGTCCATGTGCCTGAAGGCTACCCTTACATTTGATAAGAAGGCATATGCTGCCCTTACTATGTGCGTGTGTGTGTGTGGTGTGTGTGTGTGTGTGTGTGTGTGTGTGTGTGTGTGTGTGTGTGTGTGTGTGTGTGTGTGTGTGTGTGTGTGATTACCTAATTGTGTTTACGGAAAAGAGCCCAAAGCTCGTATCATCCCGTCTCCTCATCGGTTCCATTTTCTACTTAGTGATACTTATCATACTTGTCCTTTAAACTATGGATTGAGATAGCATTAACTACCTCCTCGCCTAGAAAATTCCAATTATCAAGTATTCTTACACTGAAAAGGTATATCCTTACATCCTACAAAGAATTTTTTTTTTTTTACGAAGTTTCAAACTATGATCTCTAGTTCTAGAGCCAGCCATATCAAAATATCGATCCCTATCCACTCTATCATAACCATGAAGGAATTAAAAGACTTTCACCATATCCCCCCTCAATCTTCTAGCTTCGAGTGATGGTAAGCCTAATTCCCTCAGCCTCTCATCATAACGGAGATTGCGTATTTCTGGCACTAGTTTTGTGGCATGTGTTTGAACTTTTTCAAGCTTAGCTATGTGCTTTTTCAAGTGCGGATTCCAAAAGGGGGCTGCATATTCAAGCTTTGGCCTCACATAGGTTACATAAATATTTCTGAACATTTCCTTGTCCATGTGCCTGAAGGCTACCCTTACATTTGATAAGAAGGCATATGCTGCTCTTACTATGTGTGTGTGTGTGTGTGTGTGATTACCTAATTGTAATTACCTAATTGTGTTTACGGGAAAGAGCCCAAAGCTCGTATCTTCCCGTCTCCTCATCGGTTCCATTTTCTACTTAGTGATACTTATTATTCCTGTCCTTAAAACTATGGATTGAGATAGCATTAACTACCTCCTCGCTTAGCGAATTCCAATTATCAACTATTCTTACACTGAAAAAGTATTTCCTTACATCCTACAAAGAATTTTTTTTTTTACGAAGTTTCAAACTATGACCTCTAGTTCTAGAGCCAGCCATAACAAAATATCGATCCCTATCCACTCTATCATAACCATGAAGGAATTAAAAGACTTTCACCATATCCCCCCTCAATCTTCTAGCTTCGAGTGATGGTAAGCCTAATTCCCTCAGCCTCTCATCATAACTGAGATTGCGTATTTCTGGCACTAGTTTTGTGGCATGTCTTTGAACTTTTTCAAGCTTAGCTATGTGCTTTTTCAAGTGCAGATTCCAAAATGGGGCTGCATATTCAAGTTTTGGCCTCACATAGGTTACATAAATATTTCTGAACATTTCCTTGTCCATGTGCCTGAAGGCTACCCTTACATTTGATAAGAAGGCATATGCTGCCCTTACTGTGTGTGTGTGTGTGTGTGTGTGTGTGTGTGTGTGTGTGTGTGTGTGTGTGTGATTACCTAATTGTGTTTATGGGAAAGAGCCCAAAGCTCATATCTTCCCGTCTCCTCATCGGTTCCATTTTCTACTTAGTGATACTTATCATACTTGTCCTTAAAACTATGGATTGAGATAGCATTAACTACCTCCTCGCTTAGCGAATTCCAATTATCAACTACTCTTACACTGAAAAAGTATTTCCTTACATCCTGCAAAGAAGTTTTCTTACGAAGCTTCATACTATGACCTCTAGCTCTAGAGCCAGCCATATCAAAATATCGATCCCTATCCACTCTATCATAACCATGAAGGAATTTAAAGACTGTTGTGTGTGTGGTGTGTGTGTGTGTGTGTGTGTGTGTGTGTGTGTGTGTGTGTGTGTGTGTGTGTGTGTGTGTGGAGGGGAAACATATACGTTTGAGTACTCTTTATATTAAGTGTAATTCTAAAAGAGAGCTTAATTTTTATATAAAAATATTAAGACATTTTAAAAGGTCTGCAAAGGCTGTTCAATCGTTTTTATAAGTGATCACATTCTCTCTCTCTCTCTCTCTCTCTCTCTCTCTCTCTCTCTCTCTCTCTCTCTCTCTCTCTCTCTCTCTCTCTCTCTCTCTCTCTCTCTCTCTCTCCATTTATTCCATTCACCCTTCCTATCCGAAGAGTGATCGATCTGATATTCCAATTCTTAAATGCCTCACAAAAACCAATACATAAATAATAAATAATACACGTATACATTAATAAACAGTTACATAACTGTACTGATAAATGAATAACTATATATAAAGAAATACATAGGTCATGAGATAGCGTACATAAAATGTATATGAGTTAACGACCTACGGTATACAGGAAAGAAATCGAACTCTCAACCATCGAAATCAAAGGTAGAGACGGCCACCGCATTTCACCTTAAATAGAG
>JAXCGZ010019215.1:50000-62500 GCA_037179515.1 Halocaridina rubra
TATATATATATATATATATAAAGAAATCTGTATTTACTTCCCACAAAAAGTCAAAGTATTTTCTTTGACTCAGCCACCCCCTTATAAGAGGGAATATGGCTTTGGTATATGGATGGATAAGGAAATCCATGCCAAAATAAAAAATAAACATATATATATATATATATATATATATATATATATATATATATATATATATATATATATATATATATATATATATATATATAAATAAATCTGTATTTACTTCCCA
The DNA here is from genome assembly GCA_037179515.1 of Halocaridina rubra. Lineage (NCBI taxonomy): Eukaryota > Metazoa > Arthropoda > Malacostraca > Decapoda > Atyidae > Halocaridina > Halocaridina rubra. Next base: position 50,254 of record JAXCGZ010019215.1, read on the forward strand.
CAAAAAGTCATAGTATTTTCTTTGACTCAGCCACCCCCTTATAAGAGGGAATATGGCTTTGGTATATGGATGGATAAAGAAATCCATGCCAAAAAAAAAAAAAATAAACAAGATAATATACAAACCATAAGAACACATAATGCTAGGGTCCACAACCGGAACAGAGAATGTTGTAAAAAGATAAGTATAATACATATATAAAAACCGAAAAAAAAAATATGTATGCTGAGATCCGCGACTGGATGAGGGGATATGAGAAAAAAATATTATATATATATATATATATATATATATATATATATATATATATATATATATATATATATATATATATATATATATATATATATTAGAAAATAGAAAAAATATCTGATGTTAAACTGCTAAAATATGAGGGGGCGATGTAGGTTATAAAATCCCATCTTAAAGGATTAAATAAAAAATAATGCATGAGAGAGAGAGAGAGAGAGAGAGAGAGAGAGAGAGAGAGAGAGAGAGAGAGAGAGAGGAGAGAGAGAGAGAGAGAGAGAGCACAAACACCAAAACAAAAACAATATCCACAGCAAAGAATAGATCCAAAGGATGTTATTCCACAAAAAAAAAAAAAATCCACAAATTCATTCCTAATACCAACAATCGATTTTTTTTTAACCTAAAAGGAGAGAAATCGTTTGACTGCGCTTTCGGGGAAAACAAATATTGTCCTTCTCAGGGTCCTGTGTGTTTCCTCTTTGATGTTGATGAGGTGGAAAATTTTATGCCAGATTTATGAGATATGTTTTTTGGTGTCACATCTGTCATTTCCCTCTAGGGCTTTGCAGGGTGTGATCAACCAATTGAAATATGCTCAGAAATGTGAAAAAGAATGAACTTGTGAACAACGCCTCTGATCTCCTGTTAGCAACAACAAAAATGGTACCCTTGACAATGCACAAACCTAGGATAGGATAGGGAAACCTCAGTTTCTTTACCTTATTCCTTGAAGGCAAGAAGCTAAAATATATTAATTAAAATAAACAAGCTAAATAAAATACCTTTCTCGAATAGAAGACAAGAAATATCTTAAAACTCATTTTCTTTGGGGGGGGGGGGGACCCGACTTCACTGGCTCTTGTACCTTGTTCTTTTTTTTTGGGGGGGGGGGGTAAGTGACTTAAAATAATGACTGAAATAAAAGAAAATAATTCCAAATGTCTCGGCGCTCTTTCTTGCAACATGATGTCCACTGCTTTCAAGCCTTGTGTCTCGGAGTTGAAAAGCAAAAAATATGGACCGAGTATAAGATAATAATAACAAATTTTCCATCGCTCTATTATGGGTCCTGATGTCAAATGATTCAGTAAGTTTTTTGTTCCTTGCAGTTGAGAAAGCAAACTTCACTGTAAGAGACATACTGTGTATCAAAATAATTATAACTACCTTACAACTCTTGTTGGGACTTGAAGCTAACTGTTTTCGAGAGCTCTCTCTCTCTCTCTCTCTCTCTCTCTCTCTCTCTCTCTCTCTCTCTCTCTCTCTCTCTCTCTCTCTCTCTCTCTCTCTCTCTCTCTCTCTCTGCACTTAGAGCCTATGTTTATCGTCATCATCCGCAGGTTATTTTCATACAAGAGGCTTTTCCTGGTGGTGCACCACCAGGGGAGGAGGCTCCTATGCTCACAGGGTATGTTTCATATGTGCATTATACCAGAAGAGGACTCATTACCTACATTCATTCCTCCATACCTCACATGCTCCTTGGTTCTTCTGCACAAGTTGATATGACCTTTCAGCTCTTTGAAATCACTGTCGGGAATGGTACTCTTCGATTGTGCAATGTCTACTCTGCCCCAGGTGTGATTAATCTACCAGCCCTTCCAATACCTACAGACAGTGGAATGATCTATATGGGGGATTTTAACGCCAGACACCCCGCCCTTGGTGACTCATCTCTCACTCCCAATCGCGGTGGCAAGCCTCTGCTCGACTACATCCGCCGCTACCGCCTCACCCGCTGGGATACTGGTGGTGCCACACACGCTCGTGGGGGTACTGTAGATCACATTCTCACAGCTGGCCTTGTGGAACCTAATGTCTCCTGCTCTTCTATCCCTTCTCTCTTTTCTGACCATGTTGCCCTTAGCCTGAAATACTCCATACTTCAGACTCCAGCTACCCTCTCCCATCACCGCACCCGCATCTCTATCCCTCCCAAATACTGTCCCACTTATATTTCCTTTATCTCTCACCTCCTTCCCACTTTTGATCTCCTTTCTCCAGACAGCTTATACAACTCACTAGTGGATTCTACACATGACTTCTACACGCATTATGTTCTCAGACCACACGTTCCACGTCGCCCTGAGGCCCATTCCTGGACTTTGGATCAGCGTATTGCCCAGGCGGAAAGGACAGCTGTGGATGCTGGACTCTCCTTTCAAAGACAGCCCACCCCTGACCACCTGCACCAATATCAGTTGGCGAGGGATGATCTAGTTGCCCTTCAGAAGTGTGTGCACACGGAGTATTGGCAGAAATTTACGGATAGTATTAACCATCAGACTAGCGCTGGGACTATGTGGCATCTTATAAGGAAGGCTGTCAAGAAGAAACCCACCTGTGCTCTACACCACAGTCCACTTGAGTACGCTCAGGACCTCATTACTACCTGGTCAGCACAGTCACAAACTTGCAACCTTCCCGGGAACGTTCAAGAGGCACTCTCCACCCACCGCAGTGTTCGTAACCTCCGCCTAATGGGTGCATTACTACAGACGGATGAAGAGGATGACATCCCATTCACAGAGGATGAACTACGACGTGCTCTTGCTAGGATTAAGGCTACTGCCCCTGGGGAGGATGGTCTTACATATCAAGTTCTCCGTCTTCTTCAGAAAGTTCCTGGTAACCCCCTACTGCGCCTCTTCAATCTTTGCTTTTGCTTGGGGCATGTGCCCTCTGCCTGGACCAGAAGCACTATTATTCCTCTACCAAAACCTGGAACCGACAAATTTAGGCCTATCTCCCTCACCTCCTGCTTCAGCAAAGTGTTTGAACGCATCCTTCTTGCCTGGCTCATGCACCGTCTACAGGATAAACTCTCCCCCAGTCTTTATGGTTTCCTCCCACAACGGAGCACACATCACTGCCTCGCTGAACTCTACACCCGTCTTTCTCCCACCAGTGTGGTCGCCTTCCTGGACCTCAAATCTGCCTTCGATATAGCCAACAAGGAAATTATTCTTGACCAGCTGGTGGACTTTGGAGTTCGGGGGAACATACTGAAATGGATACGGGGATATCTCTGCAACAGAACATCAAGCGTCCTTTTTAAAGGGTCGTATAGCTCCTATGAACGGTTTGAACTGGGTACTCCTCAGGGGGGTGTGCTAAGTCCTTTTCTATTCAATATCCTTATGCATCGTCTACTCTCCCTCCTTCCTGTCATCCCCGGTACTACAGTTACCTGCTATGCGGACGACATATGCATCCACACGACCTCAACTCACGACCTTCAGCACATGCTCCATGACTTTTACGTGTCTGCTACCTCCTGTGGCCTTATTATCTCCCCAGAAAAAAGCAGGATTTTTACTTCACGCAACTGCAGAGCACTGCCCGCATTCGCCATGGGTGGTAATGTCATCCCTCACTGCACAAAGTACACGTATTTAGGTGCACCTGTCCGGATCACCACAGCTATACCTGCTCGTCAACGAATTCATCCCTTTGTGAAGAGCCTTCTTGACCGTCTGGAGCCCCGCTTTGCACCTGTCAAGTGGCTTGCCAACAATGCTGCAGGAGTCTCCATCCCAGTGGCGAGGACCCTCTACATCCTACTACTTCGGTCAGTGGTTGACTATCTGTCTCCTGCCTTGTGTCAACTTCCTAAACCAGCTCTCGAGCCACTTGAAAAGTTCCAGAATCGAGTCATGAGATTTATCTTGGGATGTTCTCTCTCTACCCGTATTGTGAGTATGCAGTTGGAGCTCAACTTACCCCCTCTTGTGGAGAGGATTTATGCCAATGTGTCCTATTTTACTGTTAAGTGTCTTCACTACCCCTTTCTTGCGCCGTACTTCTCTGCTGTCATGAGGACGTCCCTTGATCCAGACGCACCCAGGCTCCCACTTCGAGCAGGAGGTCATAACCTTATCAGGGTGGTGAGTGACATTCTCCGTGGCCTTGACATCGACCTGCCAGTGCAGGCGGCTGTCCCAGATTTACCACCCTGGCGTGTCCCCCTCCCCGCTGTCACATATACACCGACCTCGAAGGATGTCTATCCCCCCTTGCAGAGACAGTTAGCTCTGGAGACTATCGCTGATGTATCCACGTCTGTCCCTGCAGCACACCACGTCTATGTTGATGGTTCTGTGCAAGCAGATGGGAGGGCGGCATGTGCTGTGTTTTCCCCCACCATGGAGCCGCCTGTGCCGGCTGATTCATGGATTGGCCGTAGACTACCCACCTCGTCGAGCTCCACCTACTGTGAACTGAATGCCATCTTGGATGCCGTGACTCTCCTTGTTCGACGACGAGTGAATGGGGTAATAATTTGTGACTCCCAATCGGCCCTACAAGCCCTATCCTCGCCAAGACCTATCTGTGACCGTGCTGTAGGAAATATACTATGTCGCCTCGCAGCCGCTCGGGATGCTTCTCTTGTTGTGTCATTTGTGTGGACTCCATCCCACATTGGGCTGACTGGCAACGACACAGCGGATCGTCTTGCCAAGGCGGCCTGTATGCTGGATGGGCATGCTGTGGACGCTGAGCCCTCCCTCCGATGCCTACGTAACATCATCTACTCAGCTGGGTTTGCCATGACGGTCCAGCGCAGGGACACGGAGAGGGCCAACAGTGTGTCCATACAGCACCATGATCACTTCCTTCACAGTCGCTACAAGTATCGCAGACGCGGGTTAATGGTGCGGAAAAACAATGTAGTTAGTGCTCGGCTCAGAATGGGGTATCGGCCTTTATGGCAGGTCTCCCAGACTCTAGATATGCCACAGTACACCTCCTGTACATTATGCGACCGAACTAATGCTAACACTCTTGACCACTATTGTCTTCAGTGCCCCGCAGTGAGAGATGTTTTACCACGAGGTCAGAACTTAATACAGATCTGCTCATTTTTACTTAATGATGACAACCTTGATGTTATTCTTGCTCGTTTTCCTCACTTTGGTGGCCATTAATTATATTGAATTATACATATATTTTCTGTATGTTGCTATATAATTCTGTTTGTGCATTCTGCGTTTCTCTGAGCTTTACTTTTGCATATAATGTACTCTGTGCTGCCATTCTGTGAGTTGTGTGTTAGTATGCAGCAATGTTTTATCAATATGTACACCTCCCTGTAAACCATGTTCAATTCTTGGTTTTATATCCATTTGAAGCATTATTTGTATGAACTCATGTAATGTCTGACGCCTTGGCGCAATAAATTAATAAAATAAAATGAAATAATCTCTCTCTCTCTCTCTCTCTCTCTCTCTCTCTCTCTCTCTCTCTCTCTCTCTCTCTCTCTCTCTCTCTCTCTCTCTCTCTCTCTCTCTCTCTCTCTCTCTCTCTCTCTCTCTCTCTCTCTCTCTCTATATATATATATATATATATATATATATATATATATATATATATATACGCACACGAAAGCTACTCTTCTAAGAGAATGTAGCAAAGCTCAGGCAACAAAAATGAACCTTAATAGCCTTGAATTTTCATTTTCATTGGTATGATTTCTTTTGTGTGTGTGTGTGTGCGTATGAAAAACTCTAAATATACACTGAAATACAATAGACTGAACAATTACATTATATTTTTTGGAGAGCCTAATGTCTAATTAATATCTATATATGGCCCGCTCTACTAACAAATAAATCTATATATATATATATATATATATATATATATATATATATATATATATATATATATATATATATATATATATATATATATATATATATATTATATATATATATATATATATATATATATATATATATATATATATATATATATATATATATATATAATTATCGTAATTTTGTAATATTTTATCTCCCCTAATAAATTTGGATAACAGTGAAGAGAAATTTATAAACAAAAGCATATTATTCTGTTTTTAGTAACCTTAAGATGTCACTCTGCTCTGGCTTTTAAAGGGAGTCGAAATGTAGGTAAAATTGGGCGAGTTTAAATCCAAGACCGGTAAAAAAAAAACAAAATGCATTTGCAAATATGTATACCAGTTTCTTAATATAGGAATCGCTAAAACAGAAAACAATTAAAATAATAACAATAATAATAATAATAATAATAATAATAATAAATTAAAAATAATAATAATAATAATAATAATAATAATAATAATAATAATAATAATAATAATAATAATAATAATAATAATAATAAATCCTTAAAGTACATATCTAAATTCAATAAGAATGTGCTCGATATGATGATATGAACGATTGCTCTAGTAATTCCAATTCCACGAGATAAGCCTATCATGGGCAAACATATGCTTATATGTGTGTGTGAAGCACATTAATAATTACGCATGATTCAAGATCACAATGTTGCTATACATTAACCAATGGACAGTGGGAAAAAAACTCCTAGTGGACTGGAGCGCCGGTTGCCCAGTTCAGTGTACCAGAAACGAATATGTGAAAACCCAAAACACATTTTTTGAATGGAATGAACGACTGATTAAGTTATTAGAGTGAAATTAAGCGAGACAAGATGAATCACATATCAAAAGTCACACATAAGCAGCTTAACATAAAACTATATCTACTTTGGAATGGAAAATGATACGTTAAAGCCGACCTACGGTGGTTTCAGCACGAAGTATGATGTGTACATTTTTTTGTTATTTGTGCAATATCACTACCCCCCACCCATGTTGACTTCGTTATGAGAGTGGTAAAAGGATGGAGATAAAACGCCTGAATGGTTTCATCGATGTATCTGTGAAGAAGTGTGCAGCATTCTATTTTGGGAAGAATTACAGTCCTGCCAATACTATTTTTCTTTTAGGATGCTAATACTCATGAGCAAACACGCACGTGGTTTAAATCGTCGGTATGTGCATATTTTAAGCGCATTTGAGTACTTTTGACTTTAAATATTTTTTTTTATTGGTGAGTGAATTTGCATAGATCATTAAAACGTCTTTATCTTAGTCTTCATCACACTTTCACAACTAAAACTCTGTGATGACGAACTAGCAATTAAGAATATAAAAACATGAACACGTATGTATCACTCCATTTACAAGTAAGAAAATCTTGGAACTCCCATTTGGGAAGTAGTGGGCGAGGATAGGGGCGATCCTTACGTGAGATGTAAACTGTGCCAACACAGGATTCTCACAGAGAACACCGATAGATGTATTATATCAAAGTTAGAAAAACATTCTCAGAGGCATCGCTTTTTTTCGTTTAGGAGGAAATACTCCCGTTCCGCTGCACTCACGTTAAAATACAACACATGAAAGTAATAAACAAATACATATTAAGCACATACATATATAAATACGATAAACAAACAAATATAGTCATAGATAAATTCATACTTGCAATAATAAAGTGCTACGAGAAAAAAGTCCCCCTTTGCCTTTCCTGTGTCCCCCCTTTTCCCATATGACGTAATATCCCTTCAGGAGCAACCGTCCTAGCCCTTAGTAGAGAAGGGAGTTCGTGACGTAAAGCCGAATCCCATCCATATATATATATATATATATATATATATATATATATATATATATATATATATATATATATATATATATATGTATATATATATATATATATATATATATATATATATATATATATATATATATATATATATATATATATATATATATATATATATATATATATATATATATTAATGATTAAAAACAGTAATATAAAAAAGTTCAATGAACTTCCAAGAAACGAAAAAGCAATTTCATCCGGAGTCCTATATCTTATGTTAAAGATTAAAACATAGATACATAAACATAAGAATATGGCACTAATTAATATAACTGATTAAAACTGTGAGCAAAATGTGTAATCAATATTAAGCATTTAATATGTCATTTTTATTGAAACGAAAAGTAAGATTATGAGTTATATTTTGAGATATACAAATACATAAACAAGCGCATAATACTAATAAGTATTATATATTGCAAATCAAATCCATATGCACTGCATATCAAAGGATGAATCCAGTTAATTCCAAACACTAAATAATTCGAAGATGAAAAGGATCCCAGGTCATATTTTGATTAAAACTTGAGAGAATATTAACAAATCAACGTATATGAGTCATCTATGATATTAACACTGGAAAAAAAATGAAATGTAGAATCCTTTTCATCCACTTTTCTTCCTAGAAATAAATGACGTAAAAACATGAGGATTTGTGGTACAATTTTGAGATAAATATAAAAATAAATAAAACTGCTCTAATAAATAATATCAAATATTGTTACTACAGAAATATATTTACTTAGAGATACTCGATTTGATTTTTTTTTTCAATTTCAATATTTGATATTACTTATTATTGTACTTTTGTTTTTAAACTTACCTCAAAATTCTACCGCAGATACTAATACCTTTGAGTCATTCAATTTTTATTAGTAAATTTGATATTAGAAAATGTTTCTACATACCGTTTTTTTTCCGGGGTTGAAATCAGTGAATAATAATATATGTTTATTTGTTTATTTTCTTTTCAGATTTTTTTTTTTTATCAAATACGACCACAGATCTTTTCTTTATTCAGCCAATAAAAAAGTTGAATATGCTACCAAATCCAACCCCAAGTAACCTTATTATATTTTACCCTAACCTAAATAAAATAACCTCATCATACCCTCTCTCAAGTCAAGGTTAATTCCAAAGCCTATACCTAATAATATTTCATTTAATAATAGTAAATAAATTTATTAAACTATAATTCTTGAGGTTTTGAAAAGCAATTTCATATTACTGCAAATCTTATGATGAAGGACCTTCAGCAAGGCCCGTCTGCTTACCCTTTTTATCAAAAATATAATTCAAATCATGGTAATAATGTCATATTGGATACAACAATTGAAAAATACGCATTGTATAGAAAAACATTTAGTATGTTTTTCAGAAATATTCCTTAGTTAATTATGGATGTCGTATGTTTTTCTAACTTCGAGGGCAAGCTTTCCATCTATTTATTGAGTTAAAACATACGAATTTCTGCCAATCACACTATCAGTGGGTCTAGATCTATATCCAGAGAGCTATACCATCTACCTCGATGGTAGTCTCATTATCTATAGAACTATTTCATCTTACGAGTAACCTATATATCTATCGGTCTGTCTATCGTAACTCTGAGGAAAAAAAAAAAAAAGAAAAAAAAAAAAAAAAAAAAATATATATATATATATATATATATATAATATATATATATATATATATATATATATATATATATATATATATATATATATATATATATATATATATATATATGCAGGTTGCTACACTGATAGAAAAAACAAAGACAAACAAAGATAAGCAACAGTAATCCGAAAGCTGATAAGAGTGGCCACAACTATAGCAAAAGAAGCGATTCAGTAACGCTCCGACATATCCCGTCCGTCTTCACCATTTGTGATCATAGTTTTGTTTCAGGCAATAACGATCAGTGATTAAGGCGTCGTCAGCTAATCGGGAGCATTATCCCTTTTTTCAGTCGTCTCCTGTGTCAAGCATTTATTGTGTGAAATAATAATAATAATAATAATAATAATAATAATAATAATAATAATAATAATAATAATAATAATAATAATAATAATAATACTCCTCCGTCCGAAACGAGCTCACATTTTATTATTATTATTATTTTTTTTTAGCAGAGCAGTAAGACACTTTAATGCAAGCCTATCTCAAGTCCAGTTCAGTAACAAAGGTCGATGTCAGGAAGGCTATCCGGACTTGAAAAAAAAAAAAAAGAATATTAGTCACCCAGAGGATGATGAGATACAGCGACCCTAAATGGAGCGTAAAAAAAACTGCATATAAATAATAGAGTTCTCGTCTATGTTAACTCTCCACTTGATTCTACCAGTGGTGTTATATTCACATAGCCGCGTCTCCTGAGCATCTAAAATTAAAAGAAATAAGCTAAAATTAAATATCAATTTCCAACACGGAAGGAGGTAGGCTCGAACCAGCGACCTTAGTTAGCACCATAGCTTAGTTACTGACCCGTCAAAACCACTGAAGTTATTTTCATAATTCACAAAACTTTAATAGGAAGAATATGACACTAAGAATGAATGAGATCTCGCACGCATGCAAACACACACACACACACAGACGCATGCACACTCCCCCTAGCTCTCACGGGTGCTGAAAATATAATAGAGAACTTTGCTTCACTGATTAAATTTGCAGATTAGAGGCAAATAGGGGAGGTAGCAAACGAGAGAGAGAGAGAGAGAGAGAGAGAGAGAGAGAGAGAGAGAGAGAGAGAGAGAGAGAGAGAGAGAGAGAGAGAGAGAGAGAGAATCTTATTTGTACCTGGTGAAATTCTCTCTCTCTCTCTCTCTCTCTCTCTCTCTCTCTCTCTCTCTCTCTCTCTCTCTCTCTCTCCGATTTGCAGTATATATATATATATATATATATATATATATATATATATATATATATATATATATATATATATATATATATATATATATATATATATACACACACACACAAACACACGAGCTTTGGGCTCTTTCCCGTAAACACAATTAGGTAATCTCACACACACACACACACACACACACACACACACACACACACACACACACACACACACACACACACACACACACACACCATATATATATATATATATATATATATATATATATATATATATATATATATATATCTTCCTCACTAAAGGGAGGGTCCCAGTTGATTAGAGGAGTGCATGTTTATTTCCACTTTATAAAGGGATGGGGAGATAAATATGATTGTGGTAGTTTTAGAGGAATTAGCTTGCTGAGTGTAGTTGGTAAGGTATATGGAATAGCGGTAATTGAAAGAATAAGAAAAGGTACTGAGAGATTGACTGATTGGGAAGGACAATGTGGTTTCAGGAGAGGAAGAGAATGTGTGGATCAGATATTTGTAGTAAGACAGGTGTATGAAAAATTCTTAAAGAAAAAGGCAGGGACACATTTGTTGGTTGATAGACAGGCGCTGTGGAGTGTGTCGCGACTGCATGGAATACGTGGAGGTTTGTTGAATGCAGTGATGAGTTTTTACATGAATAGTAGAGCATATGTGAGAGTCGGGAATGACATGAGCGATTGGTTTGAGGTGAATGTTGGGTTATGTCAAGGTTGTGTTATGTCGCCATGGTTGTTTAATTTGTATATGGTTGGAGAGGTAAGGGAACTACCGTGAATGAAAGAGTATTAGACATAAGCTTGGAATTAGTGGGTTAGTATGGAAGGTTGTGGAAATTGAATCAGCTGCTATTTGCTGATGACTCAGCACTGGTGACTGATACTGAAAATTAAATGCATCGTTTGATGACTGAGTTTGTTAGGGTGCATGAAAGAAGGAAGTTGAGAGTGAATATTGGTAAAAGTAAAGTCATGAGATGCACGAGGAGATTTAATGTTGGTAGACTGAATGTAGGAGCGAATTTGGAGTTGCTTGAAATTGAAAGTTTTAAGTATCTGGGGTAGCATGTATCAAGGACTGAAAGAATGGATATGGAGGAGAGTCATAGAGTAAATAAAGCAAGTAAATGTCTAGGTGGGTTGAAAAGTGTGATGAGAAATAGGTATTTGGGAGTGAATGCAAAGAGAATGATATATGAAGGTGTGATTGTGCAAAGCATTGTATGGAGCAGAGACTTGGAATGCAAGAGAGGATAAAAAAATTTACATATGGAAGATGAGGTGTTTGAGAAGTATGATTCGTGTATACAGAATAAGTAGAGTGAGAAATGAGGATATCAGGCAGAGAACGAGTGTTAAAAGAAGGCTGTCACATAGGTTATATCAGTGTGCGTTGAGTTGGTTTGGACACATAGAAAAGATGAGTGATGAAAGAATAGCGAAGATAATGAGGAGTGCAGAAGTGTTTGGAGTTAGGCCAAGAGGTAGACCTAAAATGAGATGGATGGATGGCGTGAAAAGGGCATTGGATGCACGTGGATTGTCAGCGGAGCAGGAACGAGAATGTGCAAAAGATAGGAA
>JAXCGZ010019215.1:65000-67500 GCA_037179515.1 Halocaridina rubra
AATAATAATAATTATTATTATTATTATTATTATTATTATTATTATTATTATTATTATTATTATTATTATTGCTGTTGTTGTTCATCCATATGTATAACCTTCACAATAAAAAAAAAAAAAACGTTATAAATGAGAGGTGGTTGCAGTCGAGAGTTTGGAGCCTCTCTCTCTCTCTCTTATTCTGGTGTCCACTAGCCTTCTCTTTTTCCGCTTGGTTGCGCATGACCTGTCCGTAAGTAGGCTATGCCCTGGGTAGCAACGCACAACATGATGGCATCTCTCTCCCCCAGAGTGGAATGCAAATGTCCTTCACTTCATATATCAAGAAGAAGAAGAAGAAGAAGAAGAAGAAGAAGAAGAAGAAGAAGAAACAAAAACTAGCACCCAGTTGCCTAATTTTATATCTGCAACCCATACTGAGCAGTGGCGAGAAAGTCATTTTGTGCAAATCCTTACACCTCTGTGCGAGGTTTTTAAAATTTGCATCTCATACTAAGCCATGGCAGGAGTTATCTCTCTTCAGTAGAACAAGAACTTCAATCGCGATGCCCATTTTCCATATCCAACCCGGAATGAGTTGTGGAAATGAATTTCATTTTCCATGCACACCATGGTTTAGTGTGTTCAAGAATGATATGACCTGGCCTACCGAAGGACCGGTATTTGAGAACATCTCACCCTGTGGGTAAAAAACGAAATTTAAATATGTCACTAAGAATGTGGAAGAATTTGTAACTCCCCCCCTGACATTTCGTAGCTCCTGCTAACTCACTACGTAAAATGACTACATCAATAGATATAGAATGATGGGTCTTTGATGAATTAGTGCTTATAATGACAAACCGGTACCACTTCCGCTTGGTATTTACGTGCCATGAATCTTCTTCCTACCCTAACCTAACCTAACCTAACTAATCTAACCTACAAGATATTTTTTTCTTTGCAGATAAGCGGATGTAGCACCGACAATCTTTATACTGGAATTCTAGGCTGAAATGGATTATGGAGAGCAAGGCAGCTAAACTCGATGCCGGCCCCAAGCCAGGATCAATGGAAGGGGTCATGAGGGCCATCTGCCCGTAAAACCACCAAGAGTCTCCTGGAGGCTAGTGAGAGACGGCGAGCCCATATGAACGTGGGAAAAGTTGGCGATAAAGATCTGGGATGGCTGCAGAATATTTATGCAGTTCAGGCTACCGACTCGTTGGGCTGGTGAACACCAGCTGATTTGTACCTAATGGAGAGCAATCTAAGAGCAATGACATCTCACATCTAAGCTGGGTTAGATAGATAGATAGATAGATAGATAGATAGAGAGAGAGAGAGAGAGAGAGAGAGAGAGAGAGAGAGAGAGAGAGAGAGAGAGAGAGAGAGAGAGAGAGCAGGACAAAACTAGTCGGTGTACATTCCTTGTATCTCCCACCAACATCACCTTGCATCCCTAAAAAAAAATCACCCACCCCCTCTTCCTAACTATGAATAAGCCAAAGTTTTTAAGATCAGTTATCGAACACTCCCATCCATTCAACCATCTATATATATATATATATATATATATATATATATATATATATATATAATATATATATATATATATATATATATATATATATATATATATATATATATATATATATATATATATATATATATATATATATAAGTAACTTCCATTCATATCCTTATTATGTTAAAGAGGTTATCAACTCGAACTATCCGTACTATTTGTTTTCGAGATACAGTAATTTTATTTAGAATAAGCGCATGTGCGTATTGTAAATAGAAATGAATGGACTACGAAGGAATAAATGTAACTGGCCGAAGTACCTTACGAGCTTCATTCTGCAGAAGCACTGCCGAAGGAATAGAGGAAACAAAGGAGTGGCTTAGTATAGTATGGTACGTGCGAGTCCTATAAATCATTATCAGAGGTAAAAGGTACCTTGGAGGATAGACAATTACACACTCAAGAGCCAAGGAACTCCGTCTTTCATTCTTCCCGTCTGTAATTAATTTATCCGTATTATAATATTCACGTAAATACTATACGTGTGTTTACATGGACTACGAAGGGAATACAGGACGCCAACGGAGTACTAAGCGCTTACGAGTTTTAATACCCATCCTCAGAGGTGACGGTTCTAGAGATGAGTAATTACAATAGAAAGTGCTTAGGTACTGAGCTGATTTTCCCTTTTTCCTTCGTAAATCAAGTAATCCAAAATATCATATGCATCTGCCCTTGCAAATACGATTCCGTCCAATGAAAAGATCAATTTTACACTACTACTAATTCGCGATGATGGAAATTTTTTTAAGTGTTTTTGATGCACTAGAGGACCCCTTTTAGCGTATTTTTAGCTCACCTTTAACTTAGTTGTTTATCTTGTTTTCCATCAACTGCGTTAATGTCTACGTGAGGCTTAAGATTCTTTTAGTTATGTTATATGTATCAATTACTAAGGGAAATAACTGCACTAATTATTTTTCCTGATGGGTT
>JAXCGZ010019215.1:72500-80633 GCA_037179515.1 Halocaridina rubra
TCCAGTGACTCCTTAAATATGATACTTAGTGCCACTGATATTGTGTTTGCGCATTTTTTAAGCACATGAGGGGATATGTCATCAGGACCTGTAGCTTTATGAACATCTAAATCCATCAGCGCTTTGCATACCTCTGTGGCTGTAAGGTTGATGTTCTCTAATACCGGCCCTTGAGCTTCTATCACTGCAATCTGAGGGGGTGGGGTATTTTCTACTGTAAATACTGACTGAAACTCCTTGTTCAATTCTTTGCAGATCTCTTCATCCGTCTCAGTGATGCTTCCATCCGCTCTCTTTAGCCTTAAAACCTGTTCTTTTACCTTCAATTTTCCTCTGATAAGGCTGTGGAAAAGCTTGGGATTTTCTTTAGCCTTCCTGGTGATGTCCCTCTCATAGTCTCTCTCTGCCTCTCTCCTTTTACTTAGGTAGTCATTTCTTGCTCTTTTGTAGGTTTGCCAGGCATTTATGTTTTTTCTCCTCCTATACCTTTTCCAGCATTTGTCTCTCCACTCCTTAGCTCTTTTACACCCATTATCGAACCATTTCTCTCTGGCATGAATTACACCTACTTTGGTGACATGTATGCAGCAATCTACTATCTTCCCATATTTCTCACTAAAGATGTCATACATTTCTTGTACAGATTTGTTGCAAAATAAGGTTCTCCAGTCAATAACTGCAAAAAGCTCATTCATTTTGATGTAATCTCCTTTCGGATAGTTCCTCCTCATGTCCTCAGTGCCTCTACTCTCAGGAAGAATATCTTCAATGATATACTCCATCAACAACACACAGTGGTCACTCTTTCCAATTGGTGGTTCATACTCAATTTTTTCAATATCCAACACATTATCTGTGAACACTAGATCAAGTAGTTATGGCTCATCCCCACCCCTGGCCCTTGTTGGTTCCATTACATGTTGGCGTAGGAAATTCCCTTGTACGCAATCTAGGAATCTTGCCCCGAATGAGTCCTCACCACTGTGTGGGTCAAGATTTATCCAATCTATCTCTTTATGATTAAAGTCTCCCATAATCAAAATCCTACATTTTATTCCCCGTGCCATGTTAACAACTGAGTTTATGACTTCAATAGTACCTATATGACTTTCCTCATAAACTTCAAGCCTATTTTGGTTCCTTGGTGGGTTCTATACAACAGTTATTATAATGCTCTCTGACCCAGTATTTATGCGAGCAACAAAAAATTCCTTGAACTCACTCTCTATAGCCAAGTTTATTTCTTCGACTTGAATCCTTTCACTTATGAGCAGTGCTATCCCTCCACCAGTCCTCTCAGATCTTTCAACCCTTAGTATTCTGAAGCCCTTAGGAAAAACTGTGACACTGTTTATGTCCTCACTCAACTTAGTCTCTGTAATTGCTACTATATCTGCCTTACTGTTGTGAATCCTATCTTTTAATTCTACTGCCTTGCCAGCTAATCCATCAGCATTTGTGTATAACAATCTTAATGAGGCCCCATCCCCTGATCTTCTGTCATTATCTTCCTTATCTCCCCTTTGTCTGCAAGAACTCTGCAATGAAAATTTTTCTTCTCTTCTTCTGTGTATGTGTGTGTGTGTGTGTGTGTGTGAGTGTGTGCGTGTATGGAGTGTGTGTGTATATATATATATATATATATATATATATATATATATATATATATATATATATATATATATATATATATATATATATCATATATTATTATATTATATCTACCTTGACTTTTTCCCCCTTTAATTGGGGGGTAGCCAACATCAAGAAAGGAAAACAAATAGGGGGATTACTTTGCTCTATGGGCAATGACGAGGGAGCTAGCGACCGTTCAGATGGCACTGCTGGAGTGCCACAGCCCATCCTCCCGGCTCTTCCACAACCTGTGTCGCTTCACAACTGCCAACTCCTCCTACTGCCCCTACTATAGGGCTACCTCTGTAAGATACAGCCCCGTGGTAACAGCAGATGCCCATCAGAGCTGCGTCACAATCGCTTGCCACTCATTCCTATTCCTAGTACGCTCGCTTGCTTCCCTCACATCCATCCTCCTATCATTCAGGGCTCTCCTTACTCCATCCATCCACCCAAACCTAGGCCTCCCTCTAGTATTTCTTCCATCAACTCTCGCAGTCATCACCTTTTTCAGCAGCCTTTCATCATCCATCCTTTCCACATGGCCAAACCATCTCAGAACATTCATATTAACTCTGGCTGCAATTTCTCTCCTCACACCCGTTCTTGCTCTCACCACTTCATTCCTAACCCTATTCAATCGAGAGACACCAATCATACTCCTCAGGCATTTCATCTCAAACACATTTAGTTTCTGTCTCTCACTTACTTTCATACCCCATAACTCTGATCCATACATCACAGTTGGTACAACCACTTTCTCATACAAAACTTTCTTAACATTCATTTCCAACCCTCTATTCTTCATCACTCCTTTCAATGCACCCAACACTTTACATCCTTCATTCACTCTGTGACACACATTTGCTTCCACTCCACCATTTGCAGCTATAACCGAGCCTAAGTACTTAAACTGATGAACCTCCTCAAGTTTCTCTCCATTCAACATAACATTCAATCTAGAGCCATCCTCATTTCTTGTACACCTCATAACCTTACTCTTTCCCACATTCACTCGCAGCTTCCTTCTCTCACACACCATTCCAAATTCTGACACTATCTGACACAGCTTTTCCTCTGAATCTGCCACCACCACAGTATCATCTGCAAACAGCAACTGATTCAGCTCCCACTCGTTATCATCCCCATCTACCATTCTCAAAACTCGACCACGCACTCGCTCATTCACCTCTCTTACAACTCCATCAATATACAAATTGAACAGCCATGGTGACATCACACATCCCTGTCTCAGTCCCACACTCACTGGACACCACTCACTCACTTCATTCCCTACCCTAACACAAGCTCTACTGCCCTCATACAAACTCTTCACTGCATGCAACAATTTACCATTAATTCCATATAATCTCAAAACATTCCACATAACCCCTCTATCAACTCTATCATATGCTTTCTCCAGATCCAAAAATGCAAAATACACATCCTTACCCTTTGCTAAATATTTTTCACATAACTGCCTAACTATAAAAATCTGATTTATACAACCTCTACCTCTTCTAAAACCACTCTGCACTTCCGCACTCACATATTCTGTCTTATCCCTAATCCTATTAATCAGTATCCTACCATACACTTTTCCTACCACACTCAACAAACTTATACCCCTAAAATTACTGCATTCATACATATCTCCCTTACTTTTGTATAGGGGCACTATACAGGCAATCACCCATTCCACTGACACCAATGATAACATAAAGCATATATTAAATACTCTCACTAACCATTCCAATGCAAACACATCCCCTTCTTTCAACATCTCCGCTCTCACACCATCAATTCCAGGTGCTTTACCTGCTTTCACTTCATACAATGCCCTTTTCACCTCCTCTCTTGTAATCTCTCTCTCATTTTCATCTCCCATTACTGGCCCTTGAACCCCTCCCACTGCTACTATAGCTGCATCTCTATCCTCCTCAACATTCAGCAAGCACTCAAAATATTCTGCCCATCTTTTCCTTGCATCGTTCCCTCTTAACATCTGTCCATTCACATTTTTCACTGTCTCTTCCATCCTCGATCCACCATTCCTTACTCTCTTCACTTCTTTCCAAAACTTCTTTTTATTCTCCTCATATGACCTACTAAATCCTGTCCCCACCTAACATTTCCCAACCTCTTCTCTTCCTCTACCTTCCGCTTGGTTTCCACATTTTTATCCCAATATCTTTCATACTTCTCCCTACTTTTACACTGCCGCCATTCCTCAAAAGCCCTCTTTTTCTCTTCCACCTTCATTTTCACCCCTTCATTCCACCACTCGCTGCCCCTCCTCATGCCACCTCCAACAAACCTCTTTCCACACACATCACTTGCATGTCCCATAAAACATTCTTTCATCAACCCCCATTCCTCCCCTAACTCCCCAATTTCTCTTTCTTTCACCCTGTCATATGCCACTCTCAACCTGTCCTGATATTCCTGTCTCTTCTCTGGCTTTTTCAACTCTTCCACCTTCACTATTTCCCTTCTACATCCCCCCACACTATTTCCCCACTCTTTTGCTACTACCACTTTTGCTTCAACCACAAAATGATCAGACATCCCAGTAGCCACACCCCTAAGTGCATGTACATCTTTCACTCTACCAACCATGCCCTTTGCTACCAACACATAATCCATCAATGCTCTTTCTTTCACTCTTCCATTTGCCACTCTCATCCATGTATACTTATTTATTAACTTCTTCTTAAATAAACTACTACCTATCACCAACTCTTGCTCCACACACATATCAAATAGTCCCTCGCCACTCTCATTCCCACCTGGTACCCCATACTTTCCTACAACAGCTTCTATCTCTCCATCACCCACTCTGGCATTCAAGTCACCCAACACATCTACATAGTTCCCTCTACTCAGACCATCCACACATCTAGTTAGCTCATTCCAGAATTCATCCCGCTCTTCCTCACTTCTCTCACATCCTGGCCCATATGCACTAACAAAAGCCCAACATTCCCTTCCTATCCTGGCCCTCACCCACATCAGCCTAGATGACACTTCTTTCCATTCCAGTATCTTATTTACCATCCATTCACTCAGCAATAATGCCACACCTTCTCTCGCTCTACCCCTTTCAATCCAAGACACCCTACCCGTCACATCACCAAATGCCACTTCTCCTTTTCATTTCATCTTTGTCTCACACAATGCCAATACATCCATCCTCCTCCTACCAAACATATATCCAATCTCACATCTTTTGCTCTCTATCGTACTACAACCAAGCACATTTAGACACCCCAAAACTAGAGTTTGGGGAGAAGTTATTCTCCCTTCTACTCCCCTTCTTCTTTGACGTCTCGCAGGAGGTTGATACAAGGGGGGGATTCCTAGTCCCCCCGCCCCGTCCACTTTTAGTCGCCTTTTACGACACGCAGGGAATACGGTGAGGCTATTCTTTGATGTTGTGCCCGCCCCACAGGGCACATATATATATATATATATATATATATATATATATATATATATATATATATATATATATATATAATATATATATATATATATATATATATATATATATATATATATATATATATATATATATATATACAGAGAGAAGCATCTCCCACTTAAGTAATAAATCTCTTCTCTAGAAATTAATCTTTAACATAAGTTTCTTGAAGACTTGGTGTTGGTATGTAAGCTTTCGAAAGCTGCAAGCCCCAACTGTCAGGCAGGTAATGAAACACTGATGAATAGGACCTTCTTGGAAAAAGACAAAGTTTGGGAAGCTGACCTTCCACTGGGGCTAGAATGTCTTGTTCCGGTAATAAGTCTTATACAGCAAGTGATTACCTAATTGTGATTACCTAATTGTGCTTCCGGGAAAGAGCCCAAAGCTCGTATCTTCCCGTCTCCTCATCGGATCCATTTTATACTTAGTGATACTTATCATACCTGTCCTTAAAACTATGGGTTGAGATAGCATTAACTACCTCCTCGCTTAGCGAATTCCAATTATCAACTACTCTTACACTGAAAAAGTATTTCCTTACATCCTGCAAAGAAGTTTTCTTACGAAGCTTCAAACTATGACCTCTAGTTCTAGAGCCAGCCATATCAAAATATCGATCCCTATCCACTCTATCATAACCATGAAGGAATTTAAAGACTGTCACCATATCCCCCCTCACTCTTCTAGCTTCGAGTGATGGTAAGTCTAATTCCCTCAGCCTCTCATCATAACTGAGATTGCGTATTTCTGGCACCAGTTTCGTGGCATGTCTTTGAACTTTTTCAAGCTTTGCTATGTGCTTTTTCAAGTGCGGATTCCAAAAGGGGGCTGCATATTCGAGTTTGGGCCTCACATAGGTTACATAAATATTTCTGAACATTTCCTTGTCCATGTTCCTCGGTGTCTGTCCGAGGAATACGGTGATATGAATGAGGAATTGATATCTTTGCACACTTATTGTATGGCAACGGCATATATATATATATATATATATATATATATATATATATATATATATATATATATATATATATATATATATATATATATATATATATATATATATATATATATTAATAAGAGAATTTATAGCAAAAATAATGTGCACATTAGAAGTCTGAACTGTAAGTAGTAGTAGTAGTAGTAGTAGTAGTGATGGAACGTACGAAGATTAGAGGACTTGCAGATAGAGGATACTAAAGCTTGGATAAAAAGTGACACACGTAGGTCTATTATGAAAATCTATATAAGAAGGTTATGACTCTCAACAATACCTACACTCTTAAAATCTATATGTACATTTGTGTATGAATTATTTGCCATGTGTGCCATGTGTACAAATAGCTCTCTCTCTCTCTCTCTCTCTCTCTCTCTCTCTCTCTCTCTCTCTCTCTCTCTCTCTCTCTCTCTCTGTACTAGCCTGCTGGCTAGTACAGTGGTAATGCGCTGGCTTCGCATTCACGAGGTCGAAAGATCGGTCCCCGTCCAAGACCGAGAGTTTAAGCTGTTTACTAGCAGGAACTGCTGTGTTTGGGCAACACAGTGGGGGGTTGGGGCTTGTCCCGGCTGACGAATACCCATTGTATTGTAATGGAAATAAAGGTTATTATTATTACTCTCTCTCTCTCTCTCTCTCTCTCTCTCTCTCTCTCTCTCTATATATATATATATATATATATATATATATATATATATATATATATATATATATATATATATATATATATATATATATATATATATATACACGTCAATATATCATACACATAAATTATATGAACTGACCATTCCTATAAAAACTATAAAGAAAACTTTGTTTTTTACACAAGCTTAACCTCTTTGATATTTCATCTAAATGAAAAAAAAAAAAAAACAGTACGCAGGAGGAATACATAGCGGGTTAGGTTAGGAGAGTTTAGTTGGGAGATTTAAAAAAAAAAAAGTACGTATGCGCATGCATGCACATGTCACTACAAAAACAATGAATACGATAAATGATATCAACCACTGAAGGCTAATTTCTCTACACTTTGACCAAAATAACCATTTCAAAAAACACAAAATACCGTCGAAGGTGTAACTGGAATGGTACGTCAACAACACTTTCGGAAACTTGATTTCTCTGCACAAACAGTTAAAAAACTTCTAATAAAAAAAACGGAAACAAACACTTACATATACAATCCCAGTGGAACTTATTACACGGTCACTATTTTTGATCGTCGAGTCAATTATTCCCGGAGTTAAACAAAATAAGACAGTAAATCACAATGAACACAACACAGAGTCAGTCAGTGCATACGGCGTCCACAGAATACCACGACCTCCGCCTCTCACAAATGTTCAGGGTATACTGAAGTAGTTTGGTCCTCTACAGTCACCGTCAGAGACTGAGGTTGTGATGAAGCAGCCAACTCTCTCTCTCTCTCTCTCTCTCTCTCTCTCTCTCTCTCTCTCTCTCTCTCTCTCTCTCTCTCTCTCTCTCTCTCTCTCTCTCTCTCTCTCTCTTCTCCAGTGCTTCCAGGACAGGAAATCTTTGCAGACTAATCTTTAAAACATTCAGATGCTTAAGAAATTATTCACAAGAATTACTTTGTAGTTTACTCATGAATGAAGTACATAAATTAAATGAAATTCTATATACCGATAATATAAATATACAAGTAAGAATTTTAACCAGTGTCTTATCATCATGTATAGATCGATGTGCACCACTCGTGACAAGAGAAATATTTCGTCCCCCCGCTCCTTGGATAACAGATGACATAAAAAACATTATGAAAGAAAGAGACAAACTACAAAATGAAGTAAAACTACAAAGAGATAATATCCCTTTAAGAGAAAAAATTACAGAGCAAAAGAAACAAGTAAAATCATTATTAAGTAACAGTAAGAAACAGTATTACAAAAATGAATTTCAAAATGCTAAAGGCAATATCTCTGATACATGGAAAATTGCTAAAACCATGCTTTCCAATAACTGTAATAAAAGTAGTAACATATCAATTATA
>JAXCGZ010019216.1:10000-35000 GCA_037179515.1 Halocaridina rubra
GTCCTGCCCTAGAGAAACGACTAGGAGGAGGATCTTCTTGAAGGTAGGCGACTATCGAGCGGTCAATGGATATCCACTCTTCAGTTCCCCGGATGTTGAGGAGGAATGCCTTTGAACGTCGTCGTATGACTCTATACGGTCCAGTGTAAGGAGGTGTTAGAGGCATCCGATGACTATCCGTTCTGATGAAGACGTGGGAAGCTGTGTTGAGGTCTCGTGGAATGAAAGTTTTTCGGTTAATCTGGTATGCGATGGCGTTGTCACCCTGGGATTCCAACCAGTCTGATATCTAGGGAAAGAGTGTTTCAGGAATGGATGATAAAACATGATCAGCTTGTGTTAAGAAATTTGTGATCCTTTGTAAACTAAATTGCATTTCTGTACGTCGGAACCAGATGTGGGCGTCGATGGTGGAGAACGTCGGGAGTTTGAAGTTAGCAATAAGATATGTTGTCACTGTAGAAAGTTTGATGTCTGTCATGGTGTGGGTGAGAGATAGAAACACTAGTTATTTCACTACTTCAAACGGAAAGCAAGAGTTATTTTACTTAATATATAAAAGAGGATGTGCACCAATACAAGCAGAATATCGAACTGATTTAATGATCAAATTCAGGGTTAATTATATGTACAGCTATTTCAGTGGGAGGAGTTACAAACAACCGAAGAGTAAATATTGACCCATTAAATACAACTTTAAAATAACTTAATAATTACTAAATGATTACCTATTTACAATAATTACATATTTTGATAAAAAAAATATTATTTACAATTTGTACGTTTGTACAATCTATAGAACTCTAGCTTCTAAAAGTACATAAAAATGGCTGCATATTATTTCAGCGCAAGTCATTGTGATCAATCAGCTTCCAGTTTTAGTTGTGCTATAATGGAAAATTACTTTTTTTTTCTTATTAGAGATGCAAACCAGTTACTTTTACCCTTCTCGGAGGAAAGAGCAGACAGCTTAATCCTCTGCTTCAACCCTCGTCCACTTCCATTCGAATGAGATAAATTGTGACACAAAAGCATGCCTTGTATCCAGACTCGTATTTTTGATCATTGAGGAAAGATTCGTGTATTAAACACGTCTGTGTTTGAGAAAGCACTTGAATTCGATCCAAGTGCTATCAGTAGATGTACAGTAAGATTTCAGTTAGTTATATCAAGGATGTGAAGGAAGGTAGTGGGGTTCATCATCTGCAAGCTTCTGCAACCACGGGCTGTTAGATGAATCAAATGCACCACGAGCTCAGACACAAGAAATGCATGCGCATGTTTGTCTTAAAGCTCTGGAGATTATTAAGGAAAGTGAATATACAAAGGGCACTCATTAGTATATAGAGGATGTAGAAATACCCAAAGTGTATTCAGTCTATATACAAGTCTATTTACGAATTCCATAATCCCCTTGTAATGGAATGGCCAAGTAAAAGTTCACTGCGCCAGAGGAATATTCGAAGGAGTATATTTCAAGTCCTTTCTGTCCATCCAACTTAATTGTCGTTAATGATTCTCAGGAAAGTTCGGAGACTGTTTGTCCCCGCCCCAGGAGAAGGAATGAAGATATGCATAGAAAGTTAAGAAACTTGTTGGACTATGGGAGGCAGAGGAGGAACGACTCCTCACTTGTCTAAAACCCACCCATTCTCTTAGCGTATTTATACATCTTGTAAATATTTTTCATTGATTAATATGCAGAATATCAGTAATATAAACGATCCTAATATTATAGGTATAAATATTCTCATAAACACATGATAGATTACTGTGCAAAAGCATGAGACCAATGAATTTAAAGAGTTCCACATCATTTATCAGGTAATACCACAAGTTATATTATTTACTACCGGACATTTCAATAACCTGTCTTATATATCATCATTTAGGACTATTGAATCTTATCCTATTGGTATGTCAAATATAAATAATTGCTAAATGATTTTTCTATATGATCATGTATAACAAGCAATATATATTTTTTTTCAAGGGAAGTGACGAGTCTTCAGTTAGTGCTGTCTATTTCATTTGTTACTTGCAATATGATAACATTTTTATGAATTGAATCAGATTTATAGTCTTTCGTTCCCGAATCTTACCAGACATAAACATCATTCCATGCAAATGTCCCGGCGGAAGCACACTCAACAAAGTATGCATTGTTACTTGTCAGAATACTTTTTCTAGATAACATAGTAAAAGTTACAATTTATGCGGATATATATCGAGGATAGATATGATATTCTTAAGCTTTAAAAAGAAAGAATATATAATACTTTTGCCTTATAATTACTTGTTAAAGATGAACGTCAATCTACATCCTAATAGGAATATTTAGTACACTATTTGACATCTGGCAGTGACTTTAGAGTGTCGAAAACATATTGCCATTCTAGCTCATTCTCAGATTTCTAGCTGACTTTAGTAGCTAACCGGAAATTGTGGACATATCTACATCAGGAAGCTCTGATTTAATGTTAAACTGCTGGTTTTCATACCTACATAGAGTAGGGAGAGTAGTAACGACTTTTCATGTGGTAGCTCATGTCTACTAAATATGATAATAGAATATGTCATAAATCATGTGGGGTTTACAGTATGAATGAGTCTTAAGGTTCGGTTTTCGGCAAGGGCAAAAATACTAACGCCAAAACCCCTCAAGCAAAAAAAGAAAAAGAAAAAAAGTAGTCCAGGACCTCGACTCTTTAAAAATAGCTATAGGCCTTTGACGAGAGCCCTTGTCACATACATTTATGAATAGGTAATGTATTTTGCTATTTTTTTTCCTCCTGTCAGCTGTCGAAATGTAAATCTTCTGCTATTTTTTATTGTATGCATTTTTTTTTATATTAACATAACACTGAAATGAACTGTTAAGGGAACCAACGAATGATTATTCGTTGGTTCCCTTATTCCTTGTCCACCATATTAATTTTTTTTTTGTTAACGGTAACATTTATAAGACACCTTTTAATCTTATATTAGCAAGAAATACTTTGTATTGTAGCTTAATCAAAGATATAGTCCCTTTAATTGGAATGGTAATTACTGTCATTTACATTTTATAACTGATTTTGAAATTTCTAGCTACAATGATTGGATGAAATATTTTAAATGGAAATTTACCTGGAACTTTGGCATTTGATATATATATATATATATATATATATATATATATATATATATATATATATATATATATATATATATATATATATATATATATAATATATATATATATATATATATATATATATATATATATATATATATATATATATGAATCATATTTTACCCCGACCGGGACTCTAACCTAGGACACATAATTACTCTGCCAAGGCACTACCAACTACACAACAGAAGGTTAAAAGGGAAACCAACCATACTGCTTAACTGCTATACTCGGAATGAATGCATTCTATTTGAATGCCTTTTTGTTCATATTACAGTTTTTCCCGACCTCAATTGTGGCTTTGTTTCCGCATTTACTTCAAATCCCAATCTAATTTGGGATCAACAGTAATCAAATTAGCACCTTACCATATGCGAAAACATGGATCATACTCTTCCCCAACCGAGACTCGAACCTAAGATACATAATTAATGTGCCAAGGCGCTACCAACTACACCACAAAAGGTTAAAAGAGAAACCAAGCTTACAGCTTAACTGCTATACTGGGAATGAATACATTCTATTTGAATGCCTTTTTGTTCATATTACAGTTTCTCCCAACCTCCCTTTTGGTTTTGTTTTCACATTTATTTCAAATCTCAATCTAATTAGGGATCAACATTAATAAAATAACCACATTACCAGATAGAATGCATGCATTCCTAGCATAGCACTTAAGCTGTAAGATTGTTTTTTCTTTTAACCTTCTGTGGTGTAGTTGGTAGCGCCTTGGCACAGTAAATATGATTCATGTTTTCACATGTGTCAGTGTGCTTATTTGATTATTTTCTTATGCCTAATGAGATTGGGATTGGAATTAAAAGCGGAAGCAAAGCCACAAGTGAAGTTGGGAAAAACTGTAATATGACCATTA
The DNA here is from genome assembly GCA_037179515.1 of Halocaridina rubra. NCBI lineage: Eukaryota > Metazoa > Arthropoda > Malacostraca > Decapoda > Atyidae > Halocaridina > Halocaridina rubra. The sequence goes on from JAXCGZ010019216.1 coordinate 14,050, forward strand.
AACCATTCAGATGGAATGCATTCATCCCTAGTATAGTTAGTAGCGCCTTGACACGGTAATTGTATCCTAAGTTCGAGTCCCAGTCGGGGTAATATATGATTCATATTTTCTCATATAGTTATGTGCTTATTATATATATATATATATATATATATATATATATATATATATATATATATATATATATATATATATATATATATATATATATATATATATATATATATATATATTTTTTTTTTTTTTTTTTTTTTTTTTTTTTTTAAGAGTGTGACACTTGGACAGGCAGAAACTGCCCTCATCAATAAAGGCCCGGGCACGAGAAAATACCAAGACGAAGGAAAAGATAAAGGTTAAGGGTAAGGCAGAGTTGAGGTAATGTCCCACAAAGGAAAACGACAGACAGAATGAAAAAGTCAAAGTACAGAGGACCTAGATATATGGAGGACTAGGCTCTGAGATGACGATAGATCTTCTTTTTGAAGGATGAAAGGTCATAAGAATTAGGAAAGACAGAAGGAGGAGGAGAGTTCCAGACCTTGGAGGTAGATGGGAAGAAGCAGTCGCTGCACCGACCAATCCACGAGCTACAAATCTCCACACAGTACCTGTGAGATGAGGCCGCTTGGCGAGTGTTACGCGGCCTCGGCAGTGGAAGAGGGATGCAACTCGCCAACTCATCAGAGCAGCGATGGAAGTAGTAGCGATAGAAAAGCGAAAGGGAAGATACCTTACGGCGAAGAGAGAGAGAATCCAGGTTAGAAGTAAGAGAAGGATCTTTATTGAGTCTGACTGCTTTTGATTCAACCCTATCAAGAAGATAAGTAAATGAAGAAGCACCCCAGATGTGTGAGCAGTATTCTAAGCAGGGGCGGATAAGACCTTTGTAAATTTTAAGTAACTGCAAAGAGGAAAAGTATTGACGAAAACAAAACAAATCCCCCAATTTTTTGGATGATTTAGAAATTTGGATTATGTGATTTCTCCAAGACAAGTTAGAGGCTATATGGATTCCTAATATATTGGTAGAGTCAAGAGGGTAAATTTCATTAGTTTCGAAGACAATAGGGTTATCAGGAGGAGAAGGAGATAAAGAGATAGCCAGAAACTGTGTCTTAAAGGCATTGAATTTAACTAAAGTTTGAGTGGCCCACTCAGATAATCTCTGCAAATCGGAGTTAAGAGTAGAAGAAAGAGTGATACGAGATTGATTACGAGTAACAGATGAAGGTTGTGAAGAAAAGGCAGAGGAAAAGTGAAGGGTAGAATCATCAGCAAAGGCATGAAGAAGAGAGGAAGATGGGGATTATAGAAGATCATTGATGAAGAGAAGGAAGAGAGTAGGTGAAAGAACAGAGCCCTGTGGAACACCACTGGTAACAGAGAAAGGGCTAGATGACGCGCTATCAACAACTATAGATATAGAACGGTCAGTAAGAAAACTGGAAATCAGAGAACAGAAAGAAGGGTTAAAGCCATAGGCAAGGAGTTTGGATTACAGAGCCTTGTGCCAGACTCTGTCAAAAGCCTTAGAGATATCAAAGGCTACGACAAAGGATTCCCCATAGTTCCTCAGAGAAGATGACCATACATGAGTAAGATAGGAAAGGAGATCACCAGGGGATCTTACTTTGTGGAAGCCGTACTGGTGATCGGTGATAAGCTGAGTTAGATTCAAGGCGTTTCAAGAAGTGAGCATTGAGCAAAGTTTTGAAAACTTTAGCAATGAAGGAGGTTAGGGCAATAGGTCGGCAGTTAGAAGGAATAGAGCGGTCACCCTTCTTAGGAACAGGTTGAACTAGAGCATGCTTCCAAGATGAAGGTTAGATACTGGTTGACAGAATGAGGCGAAAAAGACGGCAAAGCACGGGAGCCAGTTCATATGCAAACTCCTTAAGGAACCTTGCAGGGATACCATCGGAACCAGATACCTTGTTCATCTTTAGCGAGCAAAGAACCTTATGAACTTTGCGTGAAGAAAGGATAAGGGAGGGCATAGGGTTAGAGAGGGGAAGAGACTGAGGAACAGGTGCGCTGGAATCGTTGATAGAAGAGTTGGCACAAAAATGAGAGCCAAAAAGAGTGGCTTTGTCAGTGGGAGAGCAAGCTATAGAACCATCAGAACGAATGAGAGGGGGAAAGCTTGAGTTACAGAAGTTTTTAGAGAGGTTTTTGGCTAAGGACCAAAAGCATTTGTCAGTGGGAGAGGAGTTAAGGTCAGCAACTTTCCTTCTTATAAAGGAGGCTCGCGGATTGGTCGGTGCAACGACTGCCTCTTCCCATCTACCTCCAGACTCTGAAAATCTCTTCTCCTTTTGTCTTTCCTAATTCTTATGAACTTTCATCCTTCAAAAAGAACATCTATCGTCATCTCAGAGCCTAGTCCTCCATATCTCTGGGTCCTCTGTACTTTGACTTTTTCATTCTGTCTGTCGTTTTCCTTTGTGTGACATTACCTCATCTCTGCTTTGCCCTTAACCTTTTTCTTTTCCTTCGTCTTGGCATTTTCTCGTGCCCGGGCCTTTATTGATGAGCAGTTTCTGACTGTCCCAGTGTCACACTCTTAAAAAAAAAAGCACATTGCCATATGTGGATGTCATATCTAACCCTACCGGGACTCAAACCTAGAACACATAATTACTGTGTCAAGGTGCTACCAACTACACCACAAAGGGTATAAGAGAAACCAACCTTACACTTAGCTGCTATACTAAGAATATGAGGAGGCATATGAATGACAGTGCAAAAAGGAGGTTAGCAAAGCCGTACTGGTGATCAGAGATAAGTGAGTTTGATTCAAGGCATTTCAAGAAGTGAGCATTGAGCAAAGTTTGAAAACTTTAGCAATGGAGGAGGTTAGGGCAATTGGTGTGTAGTTAGAAGGAATAGAGCAGTCACCCTTCTTAGGAACAGGTTGAACTAGAGCATGCTTCCAAGATGAAGGTTAGATACTGGTTGACAGAATGAGGCAAAAAAGACGGCAAAGCACGGGAGCCAGTTCATCTGCAAACTCCTTAAGGATCCTTGCAGGGATACCATCGGGACCAGATGCCTTGTTCGTCTTTAGTAAGCGAAGAACCTTATGAACTTTACGTGAAGAAAGGATAAGGGAGGGCATAGGGTTAGAGAGGGGAAAAGACTGAGGAACAGGTTCGCTGGAATCGTTGATAGAAGAGTTGGCAGAAAAAATGAGAGCCAAAGAGAGTGGCTTTGTCAGTGGCAGAGCAAGCTATAGAACCATCAGAATGAATGAGAGGGGGAAAGCTTGAGTTACAGAAGTTTTTGGAGAGGTTTTTGGCTAAGGACCAGAAGCATTTGTCAGTGGGAGAGGAGTTAAGGTCAGCAACTTTCCCTCTTATAAAGGAAGCTCACGGATTGGTCGGTGCATCGACTGATTCTTCCCATCTACCTCCAGACTCTGGAACTCTCTTCCTCCTTCTGTCTTTCCTAATTCTTATGACCTTTCATCCTTCAAAAAGAAGATCTATCGTCATCTCAGAGCCTAGTCCTCCATATCTCTGGGTCCTCTGTACTTTGAATTTTTCATTCTGTCTGTCGTTTTCCTTTGTGTGACATTACTTCGTCTCTGCTTTGCCCTTAACCTTTTACTTTTCCTTCGTCTTGGTATTTTCTCGTGCCCGGACTTTTAGTGATGAGGGCAGTTTTTGACTGTCCCGGTTTCACACTCTTAAAAAAAAAAAAGCACATTGACATATATGAATATCATATCTAACCCTACCGGGACTCGAACCTAGAACACATAATTACTGTGTCAAGGTGCTACCAACTATACCACAAAAGGTATAAGAGAAACCAACCTTACACCTAGCTGCTATACTAAGAATATGAGGAGGCATATGAAAGACAGTGCAAAAAGGAGGTTAGCAGAGCATGTGACGAGGGAAGAAAAGAGAGAACTAGATGTAGGGCGGGGTGGATTCTAGTTTGAGAATTTTGAAAGGAATAAGATGTTTTGGAAGGAAGTGAAAAGAGTGAGGAATGTTGTCTGGTAGGGAGGAGAGGGTGAAAGGAGCAAATGGGGAATTGCTAATAGATATATAAAGGTGAAAGAGATATGGGCTGAAAATTATAAGAACCTGTAATATGAGGAAGATGATAGTGAGACTGAGATTGTGGCTGTGAGAAATGAACGGAGAATGCTAATGCTAGAGAAATTGCAAAAGAGGAGGTACATTTGCCATTGAGAGCAATGATAGCAGTTAAAGTACCAGGGTCGAATATTTGTCAGTAGGTTGGGAGGCATTAGTAGAATGTATGATTAGGTTGCTTAATGTATGTATCAGAAAAGGGAAGGTCCCAATTGATTGGAGGAGTGCATGTGTAGCTCCACTATATAAAGGGAAACGAGATAAGTATGAGTGCAGTAGTTTTAGAGGAATTAGTCTGTTGAGTGCACTTGGTAAGTTATATGGAAGAGTGTTAATCAAGAGAATTAGGAAAGGTGCTGAGAGATTGACTGGGTAAGAATAGTGTTGGTTCAGGAGTGGAAGAGGATGTGTGGATCAAGTGTTTGTGGTAAGACAGGTGTGCAAAAGGTTTTGGAGGAAGGTAGGGACACTTTTGGGGCTTTCATGGACTTAGAGAAAGCATATGAGAGGGTTAATATAATGGTGTTGTGTTGTGTGTTGTGATTGTATGCAATAAGTGGAAGTTTATTGAATGCAGTCAAGAGTTTTTATGTGAATAGTATAGCATATGTTGGAGTTGGGAATGGCATGAGTGATTGGTTTGAGGTGAATGAAGGGCTTACTTCGACCGGGACCATGTGTGATTCATGTTTTCATATATGTTTATGTGATTATTTACTATAAATATTATGTTTCTACTAGTCCCCATTTTGGGAGGGACTCAAATGGAATGAAGTTGGAGAACTAAGGCTGAATTCCCCTCCCATCACACAGACATGAGCTCGAAGACCATGGTCCATCGCCTCACAAGTCAAGCACACACACACACACACACACCGATGCACACACATGCACACGTGCGGTGTGAGTGAGCCATCACTCCTCGATCTAGTCTTCCCAGATAATTTGTTACTTATTGACAAAATTGAGTATAAGCCACCAATTAGAAAAGGTGACTCCTGTATGTTGTTGATGGAGTATATTGATGAAGGTGTTTCTGCCTGAGACTTGAAGAACTTCAAAGGAAATGAAGAGGAGCTTTCAAAAAGGAGATTACAACAAAATTGATGATCTTTTTGCAGTTGTTGGCTGGATGACCTTATTTAGCAACAAATCTGTACAAGAGATGGTATGGCACATCATTCATAAAATAGGAGTTATTAATGCTAGATTAAAATTGTTCAATGATGAGTGTAAGAGAGATAATGAGTGGAAAGTCAAATTCTGGAATAGGTACAGGTGAGAAAAAAGACCAAATGCCTGGTAGACTTAAAACGACCTTGAATTGATTTCCTAAGTAAAAGCAAAGGAGCAGAGAGGGATTTTGAGATAGATATTACCAGGAAGGCTAAAGAAAATTCCAAACTTTTCCACAAGTTTGTTAATGGAAAATTGGAGGTCTAAGAACAAGCTTTAAAGTTAAATAGGGCTGCTGGAATCATCACTGTAACAAATGAAAAGATCTGCAAAGAGTTGAACAAGGAGTTTCAATTCAGTATTTAGAGTAGAACATACTCTGCTCCCTCAGATTGCAGAGATAGGAGATCATGGGCTGGTATTAGAGACCATTATCTTTTCAGTTACAGAGGTATGCAATGCACTGATGGAATTACATGCCCAGAAAGCTATTGGGCCTGATGACATCTCTCCTTAAATACTTAGGAATTGTGCTAAGTCGTTATTGGTGGTGCTATGCATCATATTTGAAAAGTCACTGGAATCTGGGAGATTCCAAGATGCTAGATAAGTGCACCAGGTACCTCTCTCCAAAAAGCGAAGGAGAGACACAGATCTAAGCTGTAGGTCTTTTTCCTTGACAACCATAGTTTGTAAAGTTATGGAGAAACTAATAAGAAACTCATCTCTCTTCACTTGAAGTCCTTCAACTCTTAGTATGACACAACATGGTTTCAGAGCAGGCTGATCTACAGTAACGAATTTATTGGAATTTCATGATGAGGTAACCCAGATCTTACAAAAAAGAGAAGGCTTGGCAGATTGCATATTCTTAGGGTTTCAGAAGCATTTGATACTGGCTCTCATTAGAGACTTTTGAAAAAACTGCAAGTGATGGCAAGAATAGATGGAAATATGTTGGAATGAATGAAAACTTCTTTAGAAAGAAGGGAACAAAATGTTGGAGTAAGGTAATCAGTGTCTGACTGGAGAAAGGTTTGTGGTGTGATTTCACAGGGCTCTGTTTTAGGCCACTTTTGTTCCTTGTATGTATACATATGATCTACTGGAGTCTTTAAATGCATTTTTGAGTATGTTTGCTGATGATGCAGGGATTATGAAGAAAGTAAAGGCTGAGAACAGTGGTAGAAAATATTATGATGACCCAAACAGACTGTATGAAAGGTCAGAATAGTTGTGAATGAAATTCAGTACTTTGAACTTCGAAGTTTAAGGCGATAAAAATGTGTAAAAGTGCAAGAAGGCCCAAGTCTGTTATACTCATTAGTAAGTGCAGAACTTCAAGAGACAGAGAATGAGAGAGATCTAGGGGTAAACACATTGGCTAATTTGTCTCCGGAAATGCATATAAATGGAATAGCACTGGTCGCATATGGTTTCTTTGCAAATGTAAGGGTAACCTTCAAACGCATGGACTTGGAAAGATTTAGAGATATTTATGTAACGTATATGAGACCAAGGCTTGAATATGCAGCACCCTTTTGGAATCCGCACTTGGAAAAGCATGTAAATAAGCCGGAAAAGTTCAAAGACAAGCTGCAAAAATTGTGCCAGATATATTTAATCTCAGCTATGAAGATAGGCTGAGGGAATTAGAATTACCATCACTCGATCATAGACGAATGAGAGGGATATGGTAACGGTTTTTAATTTCCTTCATGGTTTTAAGAGAGTGGATAGGAATTAGTATCTTGATATGGCTGGCTCTAGAGCTAGAAATCATAGTCTGAAGCTTCATGAGAAAACTTTGCAAAATGTAAAGAAGTACTTTTTTAGTGTAACAATAATTGATGATATGAATTCGTTAAGCGAGGAAGTAGTTGATACTACCTGTAATCATAGTTTTAGAGAGAAATATTGTAAGTACCATTGAGAACATAAATGGTACTGACAAGGAGAAGCAAAAGAAAAAAGCACGTAGAATCTGACATGGGGAGTGTTGTGACTTCTTCATTGTAAAGGACAGTAAGAGATATGTAAAGAATACGCCAAAATATTCGGTATAGGTGTAGGTATAGGGAAGAACCGGTCCATGACTTAACATGGAGCTGCCTTGGACAGTTCTAGTTAAGTCTGAAATACCTTTCTTTGTAGTGTTGGAAATGTATGTTGAAAATTACCGCATAATAACTTAAGAGGGTATTTGTAACTACTCTTCCTTGGCTTTAAGGATGTAGTCTGATCTTCCTTAATTAGTTTTGATTTCAACTTCCCAGGTGACTATATTTTCTGTTCATTACTACACCTATGAGTTTTTTTTTTAAATAAGAGGTAGCGGCATCCCTAGCATAAAACTATTGTAACAAGCATAGTGAATACTACATTAAAATGTTTGGCTAGTGGTGAAACAATATCTTGAATGACCATAATAACATTATCTCACCTAAAAAGATATTTTAGATTTAAAACCGAGTCTTGGATTAGGGTGCGTTCAGTTTTCCCCAGCTCTTGAGTTGGGATGTTGAGTGTGTGTGATTACCTAATTGTGATTACCTAATTGTGTTTACGGGAAAGAGCCCAAAGCTCGTATCTTTCCGTCTCCTGATCGGTTCCATTTTATACTTAGTGATACTTATCATACCTGTCCTTAAAACTATGGATTGAGATAGCATTAACTACCTCCTCGCTTAGCGAATTCCAATTTTCAACTACTCTTACACTGAAAAAGTATTTTCTTACATCCTGCAAAGAAGTTTTCTTACGAAGCTTCAAACTATGACCTCTAGTTCTAGAGCCAGCCATATCAAAATATCGATCCCTATCCAATCTATCATAACCATGAAGAAATTTAAAGACTGTCACCATATCCCCCCTCACTCTTCTAGCTTCGAGTGATGGTAAGTCTAATTCCCTCAGCCTCTCATCATAACTGAGATTGCGTATTTCTGGCACCAGTTTCGTGGCATGTCTTTGAACTTTTTCAAGCTTAGCTATGTGCTTTTTCAAGTGCGGATTCCAAAAGGGGGCTGCATATTCGAGTTTTGGCCTCACATAAGTTACATAAATATTTCTGAACATTTCCTTGTCCATGTGCCTGAAGGCTACCCTTACATTTGATAAAAATGCATATGCTGCCCTTACTATGCCATTTATATGTATTTCTGGAGACAAATCTGCCAGTATGTTTACTCCTAAATCTCTCTCATTTTCTGTGTGTGTGTGTGTGTGTGCGTGTGTGTGTGTGTGTGTGTGTGTGTGTGTGTGTGTGTGTGTGTGTGTGTGTGTGTGTACGATCGGTATATTCTCTATAAAAAATGAGAAGTAATTAGTTTATGAGAAGACACGGCTATTTTCTGACCCACCCTCTCATTTACCTTTCGAGGAAATTAAGAAATGCTTGGCCATACTAAATCCCACACTCGAGGATAATCGCTGTTTAGAAATAGACATTGCTTAATATAACGTCTTTCGTGAAAAGAGAAAATTTTTTTTTTTTTATGAGCTGGGTAAAGGGAGGATCTTTTGCAGTATTTTAAGATTTGTCTGGAATTCACTTGGAAAATAAGAAAATATGTTTATTATTATTATTACTATTATTATTATTATTTTTATTATTATTATTATTATTATTATTATTAGTATTATTATTATTATTATTATTATTATTATTATTATTATTATTATTATTATTATTATTAATATTATTATTATTATTATTATTATTATTATTATTATTATTATTATTATTATTATTATTATTATTATTATTATTATTATTGTTGTTATTTTTATTATTATTATTATCATTATTATTATTATTATTATTATTATTATTATTATTATTATTATTATTATTATTATTATTATTATGAAGATTACAATATTATTGCTCCTCTTATTGGCAAGTTATTAATATTGGTGGAAGTAAAAAAAAAATGGCGTATGGAGCAGTAATGAAAAATTACGTTATTCAGTATTGAAGAGTTTATTTTGCAATTATTAGATTAGTAAGTAAATGAGAACCGTCTTAGGGGAATCGGTAAAGGTGACGGACCCACGTTCAAGGCCACGGCGGGACTATAGGAATGATGTCCAACCTTTTTTCCCCAACTTCAGTCAATCATTGTCCACCCCCAGTTGGGGACTATTAGTGACATAAAATGTAAAGAAAAATATATAGATTAATAAATAAAAAAATAAGCATGCTAATATACGAACAAGTAGTACAAATAAAGAAAGGAAGTCAAAATCATAATCAGTCCTTTTTTTGTTCTTTATAAAAAAATAAAGTAACGACGCTGTAACTCTCTCTCTCTCTCTCTCTCTCTCTCTCTCTCTCTCTCTCTCTCTCTCTCTCTCTCTATCATTCACACATGGATACGCAAGCACACACAAACGCATTCCAAATGCCAATTAGTAGTAGTGTTAATGACTTTGTTAATGCTGAGGTAAGCAACCTGCCCAGAGCCAATCAGCGTAGCCCAAGTTAACCTCCCAAGCTAATGGAAGGGAGGGACCAATTCTGCCTTAGAAAAAGAATCATATCTTTTAAATTCTTGACCTGACTATATCGTTAGGATCTAATAGTCTCCAAGGAAAATTCTCTCTCTCTCTCTCTCTCTCTCTCTCTCTCTCTCTCTCTCTCTCTCTCTCTCTCTCTCTCTCTCTCTCTCTCTCTCTCTCTCTCTCTCTCTCTCTCTCTTGCTTATATTTACCACTTGTCTTATTCAATGCTTACAAGTAGGTTTTTACAAATTGCTTTAGCTATTTTTTACAAATTAGTATGCATATTTATTGGATTCGGTTTTACGTCACGAACCCCCTTTTCTACTAAGGGCTAGGACATATTTATTAATATATTTATTTGCTTGTTTATCTATTCATTTATGCATTTGTTTGTTTATTCATTATGTACGTTCCTTTTTTTATTGCATGAAAAAGCTAAGTTTTCAAATAATTAAAGAATAGTATTATTTTTCAATACTTTCGCAGAATTGAATATCCAGTTTTGTCCACTGAATAACCAATATCTCATCATTATCATTAAGGTATCCATTATTTTCTTTTTAAATCAAATTTTAATTAAGAAGAGTCGTATATTAAGTTAGAACCTCATCTAGATATCTATGACTTTTATAGGCTCCTAATTGCTGCTTTATTACTACTTGAGGTTAGAGGGAGCATCTGTTTTCCATTAGCTCAAGTAGATAAAGGTCATTCGGTTTCCTAAATTACATGGCACTTCCCAGCCCATCATCATGATTAGCCTTTGGCTGACGACGAACCTTTATATATATATATATATATATATATATATATATATATATATATATATATATATATATATATATATATATATATATATATATATATATATATATTAATGGGAGAGAGAGAGAGAGTGAGAGAGAGAGAGAGAGAGAGAGAGAGAGAGAGAGAGAGAGAGAGAGAGAGAGAGAGAGAGAGAGAGAGAGAGAGAGAGAGAGAGATGAATGAATTGTCTGAAAGTTGTTCACACATTTATTGTATGGGAATATCTCCGTTAATCCCTTTTTTATAGTCACTAATCTTTAAAAACAATGTATTCTCAAAAATGTTTTTAATTTAGTCTCACAGATCAAAGTTGTGTCCGTAATTGCGAGGATAGAACTCAGTACTAAAGATGCATGATTCTTCTTCTTCGTCTACATCTTTTCCCACTTCTATGTGGGGTCGATGTTTCTGGCCAGTGTTCTCCATATGTTCCAGTCCCATACCTCATCACTCATCAAACCTTTAGACCTCAGGTCGTCATTGATGCAAGCCACCCACCTACGCTTTGGTCTCCACCTCCCTCTCCTACCCTGTATATCCATTTCCATCACACTCCACTCAACATACTGTTCATCCCTCCTAACGACATGACCATACCATCTTAGTGTACTTTCTTGTATCTTATCTGATATTTCTCTATCTTTTGAGGTCCCTCTAATTACCTCGTTTCTGATCTTATCGCTTCTTGTCACCCCACACATCCATCTCAACATCTTAAGAACATAAGAACATAAGAATAGAGGACACTGCAACATGCCTACTGGCACACACGAGGCAGCTCCATTTTTGAATTGTATTTTCAGCATGTCTAACCTATTCTATTCTGCTCTACTTATTTATTCTGTTTTTCTTTTTATGATTTTTCTAATAAGCACTAACCTATTTATACCCACCCTACCTCTGTCATATGTCTATCTAATCTACATTTGAAGGTGTCTAAGGTATTGGCATTTACTATCATACTAGGAAGCTTGTTCCATGCATCAGCTACTCTATTACCAAACCAATTTTTACCAATTTCCCTTCTGAACCTAAATTTATCAAGCTTGAATCCATTATTACGAGTTCTGGTTTGATCATGAATTTTTAAAACTTTATTAATATCTCCCTTGTTAATCCCTTTAAACCATTTATACACTTCAATCATATCCCCCCTAACTCTTCGCGTCTCTAGAGAATGTAGATTAAGTTTTTTTAATCTGTCCTCATATGGTAGATTTCTGATATTGTGTATCATCTTGGTCATTCTTCGTTGCACTCTCTCCAAGGATTCAATTTCCATTCTATAATAGGGTGACCAGAATTGCACAGCATAATCTAAATGGGGCCTAACTAATCTAAATGGGGCCACATCCAGTTTTTTCTCTTGTGTCTTCTTTATTGCCCATGTCTGTGCTCCATACTTCACTACTGTCTTATTCACTTTACCCCTCAATTTTATCCCTATTCTCCTGTCGCACAACACCCCAGATACTTTCTTCCAGTTCTTCCATCCCGCTTGTATTCTGTGGGTTATTTCCGACTCTAGGTCACCATCCTCTGCTACTGTTGATCCTAAATACTTGAACTTTTCAACTCTTTTCAACACCTCCCCCTGCAAATTGACCTCCCCATCCTCATCATCTCTCAACCTCAAGTACTCTGTCTTCTTCCTGCTGATTCTCAGTCCTCTATCCTCCATCACTCTTCTCCACTCCTCAAGCTTCTCCTCCACTACCTCTCATCTGTTGCTACACAGTACAATGTCATATGCAAAGAGCATACACCATGGTGACTGATCTCTAATACCCTGGGTTACTACATCCAAGACCAGATCAATAGATATGGACTCAAAGCAAACCCTTGATGCAGACCAGCATTTACTGAGAGACTTTTCGTCAAACCCACACTGCTCTTAACATTTACCTCTGCCCTCTCATACATATCTTTTATGATTCTTACATATTTCTCGGGGACTCCCTTTTCTCTAATACACCTCCACACCTCTTGACGTGGTACTCGATCATATGCCTTTTCCAGGTCAATAAAGACCATATGCAGTCCTTTCTGTTTTTCCCGATGCTTTTCCATCATTTGTCTCAAGGCAAATATGTCATCCACTGACCCTACTCCAGGCATGAAGCCAAACTGTTCATCTCCAATTGTCGTTTCCTCTCTGAGTCTCCTCTCTATGATCTTCTCCCATATCTTCAAAGTATGACTTAACAACTTTATACCTCTATAGTTTACACACTCCTGAATGTCTCCCTTCCCTTTATAGATTGGGATGATTAGGCTTTCTCTCCACTCCTCTGGCATCTTCCTGACTAAAGATCTTTTGCAGTAAGTCCCGCAAGATATCTATGCCTTCCTCTCCTAGATTCTTCCATACCTCCACTGGCATCCTATCAGGTCCTGCTGCCTTTCCATTTTTAATTTTCCTTACTGCCTGCTCTACCTCTCTTCTAGTCACTGTTGTTGTAACTGCTTCATTTGGAAGTCCATCTTCAAATACTGCTCTTGGGTTCTCTTCATTTAGTAATCCTTCAAAATAAGTTTCCCATCTGCTTTTTATTGCATCCTCTTCTGCTAGAACTACTCCATGGTTATCCTTTCTTTGTCTTACTTGGGTCAAGTCCTTGGATGCAGCATCTCGTGCCTTGGCAATTCACCATATTTTCTTCTCTCCTTCTGGTGTTTCCAGCTCTTCATAGACTTCATTCAATGTCTCTGCCTTTGCATTTGCTACTGCTCTCCTTGCCTCCTTCTTTGCCTGATTGTACTCTTCTTTATCCTGCTCCAGGCCTGATAAATCTGCCTTTTTCTTAGCTTCTTTCTTGTTCCTCACCCATTCTTGCACTTCCTTATTCCACCACCACGACTCTTTATCATTTGGTGGTTTCCTGCCTGATGACTTTCCAAGTACCTCCTCACCAACCCTCAGAATCACCTTACTATTCTCTGTCCACCATTCTTGTACATCCTCATGCAACCTTATCGCTTCCAACACTCTTCCCTTAAACATAGCTCTCAGGTCTGCTTTTTTCAATCTCCACCACTTTATCTTTGGGTCCATCCTCGACTTCTTACTTTTCCTACATTTCCTGAGCCTGCAAACAGTTACTACTAGCCTATGTTGCACTGCTAAACTCTCCCCATTTATTACTTTACAGTTGCTAATCTCCTTCAGATGGTCTCTCCTACACACCAATAAATCTTTCTGACTCTCTCTTTCACCCCTACTGTATGTAATTAATCTGTTTTCTTTTTTCTGCATGATTGTATTTTATTTTTCGTTAGGTATAGAGTTGCTGGAAAATTAGCATTACAGTAGTGTAATCGTGTCATAATCCTATTGCAATAATAGTTTCTTAGCTTTACTAGGGTTACCAAACCTTTGAACTGATTTGCATTAAGAGTTAGGGGCTATTGTCCTAGAGGGGAATCGTCCTAAGGGCAATAGGCTCTCTGATCAATTTTCTGTGTCCTTACAGAGAGGCATCCCCTACCTCCCAATCATAGTTTGCAAAGAATAAATATTTGTTCTACTAAACTGTGATCTCACACACACACACACACACACACACACACACACACACACACACACACACACACACACACACACACACACACACACACACACACACACACACACACACATACATACATACACCGCGCGTTCAGTGACACACGGAATTGCTCCTCTTAAATTTTAGTTTCGAGTGACTAAAGTGCTTAGTGGAAAACTTTACCATAATTTCCAAAAATATGAAATCGTGCAGAGTATTGTGAGTACAAAAACTAATATTTGTTGTAAGGCGAGACTGTTCATATTAAAGGAAAAAAATTGAGAACTTTTTCGTGAGAAGAGAGAGAAGCTGCCGTCCAGTTTCTGCCTTGAGGGAAATCTAGAAGAGTTGCCAGACGTGGAGCCTCACACCACATTACCTAATTTTTTGTGTAAACTGGGGAAAGCTCTTGAGCCGTTTTACCTGATCCTGTGGTTCTATATATTGTTAAAAACAGTATCCTTCCCATTTATATTAACTAGTTAGTTAGTTTGATACACGAAAAAATTGAATAATAAAAGAAAAAAAAATTACCAAATACCCACCCGTCAACAGTACTGAGTTAAGTTGCCAAGTAGTACAGCAGTCCTATTTTCTTCATTTTTTTTTTTTTGCTTTTCTTTTAGCTTTCTCGTTTGCTATTTTGTTATTTTGTATATATATTGAGTTAAATGTAAAGTCTAAATCCCGTGATAACATATCTTGGTTAGCAAGTCAGTTTATCAGTTAGGAAGAATATATAACAGAAACAGGTGGGTGCCACCTCGAACACAAATTCGAATTTTCCTTCAGGTTTGACTTTTGTTTTTCTTTTTCTTTTTATACGTAAATTACCATGGTCAAGTTTTTAAGTTAAGATGTGTGTTACCAGAAAGGAGACAAACTGAGTCACTAAATAGCACTTATATGGAGATATAAAAATTCTGTGTGAAGGTAAATTAGAAGTTTTTTTTTTTTTTTTTTTTTTTTTTTTTTTTTTTTTTTTTTTTTCTGTGAGAGGGAGAACATAAAAATGAAGCCATCTCTGTCCCAAACCTCTCCCACCCAAGGGGCGGGAGAAGGGGTAGTCATCAGAGGACTTAAACAGAGAATCAAGAAGTTAGAGGAAATGGTTACAAGCCTTGATGATAAAATTCGGAATATGGATGGAGAAATGAAAGAGAATGAAACACTCAGAGAACAAATAAGATCTTTGGAGGAAGCAAATAAAGCACAAGGGCAGGAGAGAAAGGAACTAGAAAAAAGAATAAAGAAGCTGGAAGGGGAAAAGAGTCAACTAGAATCTAGAATTTCTAATCAAGAAGATAAAAACAAACAGCTAAATGACAACCTAAAGGAATTAGATGTTAGTTCACTGCTATCTTCTGAGAGAGACGAGATTGCTGCTTGGAATGTTCAGATTAAGGAAAGCATTGAACAGTTCAGAAAAGAGTTCCAGGAGCTGAATATGGAAAATGATGCCATGAAAACGTCCTTTGCTGATGCACTAAAGGGGAATGTGGCAGTAAAAGAGGCTGTAAAGGTGGTGGCACTGGAAAACATACAAACAGTTGACTATAAAGAGACAGTAATCGAAAAAATGAAAGACGTTGTGATGGAAAGGGCAAACCCACTCATCAGACAGGCACTTGATAAGGAGAAGACAGTGGTAATCTCAGGCATAAGTGAATCCCAGGAGCCAACATGGCAGGGGAGACTTGAAGAAAATAAAGCTAGGGTTGTAGACCTGATAAGAAAGCTTGGAGTAGTATGTGGTCCTGAGGATATTGTAAACATACACCAACTAGGTAAATATTCGAGGGAAGGAAAGCCGAGACCAACAAAAGTAACCTTTGAGAGAGGGGAGACATGTAGGGAAATATTGTTGAGAAAAAAAAGTCTAAAAGACCTTCAAGAATGCAAAGAAGTGTTCATTAGACGATACAGAACACAGGAAGAGATGGGAAAGATCAAAAACTTGTTGCAAGAGGCAAGAAGGTTAAATGATGAAAGAAATGAAGAAGAGAAGAAAAATTTTCGTTACGGAATACTTCCAGACAAAGGGGAGATAAAGAAGATAATGACAGAAGATCAGGGGATGGGGCCTCATTAAGATTGTTATACACAAATGCTGATGGATTAGCTGGTAAGGCAGTAGAATTAAAAGATAGGATTCACAACAGTAAGGCAGATATAGTAGCAATTACAGAGACTAAGTTGAGTGAGGACATAAACAGTGTCACAGTTTTTCCTAAGGGCTTCAGAATACTAAGGGTCGAAAGATCTGAGAGGACTGGTGGAGGGATAGCACTGCTCATAAGTGAGAGGATTCAAGTTGAAGAGATAAACTTGGCTATAGAAAGTGAGTTCAGGGAATTTCTTGTTGCTCGCATAAATACTGGGTCAGAGAGCATTATAATAACTGTTGTATACAACCCACCAAGGAACCAAAATAGGCTTGAAATTTATGAGGAAAGTCATATAGGTACGATTGAAGTCATAAACTCAGTTGTTAACATGGCGCGGGAGAAAAAATGTAGGATTTTGATTATGGGAGACTTTAATCATAAAGAGATAGATTGGATAAATCTTGACCCACACAGTGGTGAGGACTCCTTTGGGGCAAGATTCCTAGATTGCGTACAAGGGAATTTCCTACACCAACATGTAATGGAACCAACAAGAGCCAGGGGTGGGGATGAGCCATCACTACTTGATCTGGTGTTCACAGATAATGTGTTGGATATTGAAAATATTGAGTATGAACCACCAATTGGAAAGAGTGACCACTGTGTGTTGTTGATGGAGTATATCATTGAAGACATTCTTCCTGAGAGTAGAGGCACTGAGGACATGAGGAGGAACTATCAGAAAGGAGATTACATCAAAATGAATGAGCTTTTTGCAGTTATTGACTGGAGAACCTTATTTTACAACAAATCTGTACAAGAAATGTATGACATCTTTTGTGAGAAATATGGGAAGATTGTAGATTGCTGCATACCTGTCACCAAAGTAGGTGTAATTCATGCCAGAGAGAAATGGTTCGATAATGGGTGTAAAAGAGCTAAGGAGTGGAGAGACAAATGCTGGAAAAGGTATAGGAGGAGAAAAAACATAAATGCCTGGCAAACCTACAAAAGAGCAAGAAATGACTACCTAAGTAAAAGGAGAGAGGCAGAGAAAGATTATGAGAGGGACATCACCAGGAAGGCGAAAGAAAATCCCAAGCTTTTCCACAGCTTTATCAGAGGAAAACTGAAGGTAAAAGAACAGGTTTTAAGGCTAAAGAGAGCGGATGGAAGCATCACTGAGACGGACGAAGAGATCTGCAAAGAATTGAACAAGGAGTTTCAGTCAGTATTTACAGTAGAAAATACCCCACCCCCTCAGATTGCAGTGATAGAAGCTCAAGGGCCGGTATTAGAGAACATCAACCTTACAGCCACAGAGGTATGCAAAGCGCTGATGGATTTAGATGTTCATAAAGCTACAGGTCCTGATGACATATCCCCTCATGTGCTTAAAAAATGCGCAAACACAATATCAGTGGCACTAAGTATCATATTTAAGGAGTCATTGGAGTCGGGGGAGATTCCAAGATGCTGGAAACAAGCAAATGTGATACCTATCTTCAAAAAGGGAAGGAGGGATACGGCTCTGAACTATAGACCAGTTTCCTTGACCAGCATAGTTTGCAAAGTTATGGAGAAACTACTAAGGAAACATATCTCTCTTCACTTGGAATCCTTCAACTTTTTGTCAGTGAGGCAACATGGCTTCAGAGAAGGAAGATCAACAGTAACAAACTTATTAGAATTTTATGATGAGGTAAGCCAAATCTTACAGGAAAGAGAGGGCTGGGCAGATTGCATATTCCTAGACTTCCAGAAAGCGTTTGACACTGTTCCACATGGGAGACTTATTAGGAAGCTGCAATCAATGGCTAGAATAGGTGGAAATGTCTTGGAATGGATAAAAACTTACTTAGAAGGAAGGGAACAGAGGGTTAGAGTAAGACACTCAGTGTCTGAATGGAGAAGAGTTAGTAGTGGAGTTCCACAGGGTTCAGTTTTAGGGCCACTTTTGTTCCTTGTATATGTAAATGACCTACCAGAGTCTGTAAATTCATTCATGAATATGTTTGCAGATGATGCAAAGATTGTGAAGAAAGTAAAAAACGAGAACAATGGTAGAGAACTTCAGGAGGATCTAAATAATCTGCATGAGTGGTCAGAAAAGTGGCTAATGAAATTCAATGCCTCAAAATGTAAGGTAATGAGAATGGGTACAAGTGCAAGAAGGCCCAAGCTTGACTACTCGGTGGCTGGAGTACAACTTCAGGAGACAGAAAATGAGAGAGATCTAGGAGTAAACATATTGGCAGATTTGTCTCCAGAAATACATATAAATGGCGTAGTAAGGGCAGCATATGCATTCTTATCAAATGTAAGGGTAGCCTTCAGGCACATGGACAAGGAAATGTTCAGAAATATTTATGTAACCTATGTGAGGCCAAAACTCGAATATGCAGCCCCCTTTTGGAATCCGCACTTGAAAAAGCACATAGCTAAGCTTGAAAAAGTTCAAAGACATGCCACAAAACTGGTGCCAGAAATACGCAATCTCGGTTATGATGAGAGGCTGAGGGAATTAGACTTGCCATCACTCGAAGCTAGAAGAGTAAGGGGGGATATGGTGACAGTCTTTAAATTCCTTCATGGTTATGATAGAGTGGATAGGGATCGATATTTCGATATGGCTGGCTCTAGAACTAGAGGTCATAGTTTGAAGCTTCGGAAGAAAACTTGTTTGCAGGATGTAAGGAAATACTTTTTCAGTGTAAGAGTAGTTGATAATTGGAATTCGCTAAGCGAGGAGGTAGTTAATGCTACCTCAATCCATAGTTTTAAGGACAGGTATGATAAGTATCACTAAGTCTAAAAATGGAACCGATCAGGAGACGGGAAGATACGAGCTTTGGGCTCTTTCCCGTAAACACAATTAGGTAATCACAATTAGGTAATCACACACACACACACACAAACACACATATATATATATAATTATTGCTACACGTAAAATTGAAGTAGTGAAAGTAATTATAATAAAAGTTGAGATATTTATCGTGTGACTATGAGTTATGATACATTCAAGGCATGATACTGTTTAGAGCTTGTAATTGTTAGATTACATCTACACAGCGCACAAGAATAACTTGACATTGTGCTTTATAAATTGTTAATGATATCTTGGTTTCAAATACATAGAACATCGTGTGTTAGAAAATTAAATATATTTCCATAGAAACAAAGTCCATCTCAAAAAAGAAAAATTAACTTTATTTAATTTTGTTAGGTTTTCTACAATATTTTTATATGTGTTTCTGTTATATAGAGCATCATATATTTCATTTGATGAAAATAAATATGAGAGCTGAGAGTATAATTTTTTTCAGTAAAGTAGGATACAAGGAAACATACAGTTTTAATTCTTTATAACTTTCAAGTGAAGAAACTGTACTATAAGAACCCTTTCTACTAATGAATACCTTTCCAAATTACCCACTTAATTCTTATATCATTATCCCACTCATCGCAGCATGGCACAGAATGTTCCTAATTAGCCATTAGCATTCTTCTTCTCATATATGTTGAATTATGTGGATATGTTGATATATGAGTTTTTATCACGAAAAGGGAATAGACCTGGAAGTATTGAACTGTATATATATATATATATATATATATATATATATATATATATATATATATATATATATATATATATATATATATATATATATACCAAGGTCATATTCCCCCTTATAAGGAGGGTGGCTGAGTCAAAGACAATACTTTGACTTTTTTTGTGGGAATTAAATACAGAGGAGGGGATTCCCAGCCCCCTTGCTCCGCCCCATTTAGTCGACTTTTACGACACACATGAGAACACGGAGGAAGGATTCTTAGCCCCCTCCCTCAGGGGGTATATATATATATATATATATATATATATATATATATATATATATATATATATATATATATATATATATATATATATATATACACTTGTTTTCTGTAGCCCATCAACTAACAATATCCGGTTCAGTTCAGATAGAAATACGTCTACTTATTATTCTCATATCATTAAATTTTTATCATAAAGCATCTCAGAGTTTATTTATTTATTTATTTATTTATTTATTTATTTATTTATTTTTTGCAAAAACATTGGAAGAATGGCATTTTTGCTCTTATCGAAGTCCGATCTCGTGATAAGCATATTTCATCAGTGATCCAATCTATCCAGAGATATCTTTGCTGAGCATGCTAAGTTTGCATGATTACCACACGTAAGACGGCACTAAGTTTCCTTTTTTTGACGAGAAACTATGCAAGCCAGCTATGGGAGGTGAACTTGGAACTTACTGTAGTAAGCAAGATGATATTATCAATGTGATGGTGATAATAATAATAATAATAATAATAATAATAATAATAATAATAATAATAATAATAATAATAATAATAATAATAATAATAATAATAATAATAATAATAATATAAATAAGACTAATATTTTCATTTTCTCCATATATAATTACAGCTTCATAAAGAGGAGGCCTAGAGGGTGGGAAGAGATAAGGGCGTGGTGCACTTGTTATCTTTTATCTTGCTTTACACATCCCGAAAGGCCATTAACATTTCCATAGATAAGAAATTGAGTAATTACCAACTCTCGTTCTTACCATCCTACTTGGAGAGGACCAAAGGAATAGAGAAAAGTACCAGGATTACTTTAGCGCATCGAATGTCATCCA
>JAXCGZ010019216.1:40000-55000 GCA_037179515.1 Halocaridina rubra
TTCAAGTCTTCAGGAAACTTGTGTCAAAGAATCACTTCTGGGCGAGAAGAGTGTTACTCTTTAACTGGAATTCGATGCATGGTGTTTCTTTAAGACCTTTATATATTTTGCAGTTTTCTCCGATGCCTTTCATAGATAATACATATATATATATATATATATATATATATATATATATATATATATATATATATATATATATATATATATATATATATATATATATATATATATATTATATATATATATATATATATATATATATATATATATATATATATATATATATATATATATATATATATATATATACATAATATAAAAAAGAGCTCACAAACAGACAGGACAGATATTACTTGCATACCCTACTACTACAACTCGATTAAATGAAACTCCGAATTCAACTTTCTTTTCATTTTGGAAATGCAATGACACTTTAAAAAATTTAATTAATTTTGAAAAACTGGAACATATTTGAAAATTTAAATTTATTGAATGCAGCCTCGAATCCCGGAGGTGGTGAGTACGATTGCGATTCCCGGCACCACAGACGGATCCGGATGCCAAAACTTTGACCTCAACTCGATCACCTCTGTCACACAAGGCAGAGTAGAATAGATGACATTGCAATTGCAGAAACAGAAGCGACACACTGTTAATAATGGGAATACTGAAGACACGAGCACACAAATGATGAGTTTCCAAAATTATTCTACTGGATGAAAATATATTGGTTAGTCACAGTTGACCAGAAATATTTACGCTACCATAAGAGCATACAAAATCATGAATTTTTTTGCAGGCATTAGCGCAAAACAATTTAATCACAATAAAAGAAGAATCATCGAGACAAATACAGTATGCATTCAGTAAATTGTGGGTAACAAGAAACGTTTGCGATGCCAATAGGGCAAAATTACTTTTCAATTATTCGCAATTTATATTGTAAAACACTTTATTTACGATAAAGGAAGAATCTACGAGATAAATATGTATTTATTAAATTTTGGTTAGCAAGAAATGTTTGCAGTGCCAAAAGGGCAAAAACCACCTTATGAATTATTTGCAATTTATAGCGTAAAACACTTTATTTACGAGTGTTGATGTAAAGCACTTTATTTACGATGATAGAAAGGAATGAAATGTTATTAGAATTCGTTAGGAGAGAAGGGATAGATTTTTACATGGTTATGTAATGATATATATTTCTTATATAAATGTATATCGGCTGTAATTTCCAGGTCAAGGAATTAAATTTGACAAATGAGATTCCAGTTTGGCAATCTACAAAAGTGAGTTTTTTGGGGGAATGGAACTGAGAAAAAATTCTTAGGCTCTGGCTAGTAACGGATTTGATCAGTATCGGATTTAACCCGTTACTCGAATTCCCAATCTGCTTGACCAACGAGTTTTACCTTCACCTATCTCTCACCTTATTTGTGCCAGATGAATTTCTGCTCCCACGAAAGAAGTTATGAGGAAGTGTAACTGCTAAGGCGAAATCTTTCCTCTGTGATATTTGGCCTCCAATTGAGTGAGATCAAGTGTACCTCTTGGTGACGTCATCATTTGGCCAGCTTGTAGGGTTTATTCAGAGCAGTATTTTGTCCCTCAATGGTTTTTCTTTTTTTTTTTTTTTTTTACTATAGTGGTGGTCATTAGCAGGCAATTATGGCAAAGATGCAAGGGAGTGACAGTATTTTAGGTGCAACAAGTAGAAGCAAACGAAAGAAACGAGATATATTTATGGGCAAAATAGGTTACTGGCAGACATCTGCAGAGCGTTCTTTCCGTTGCAGGAGAAGGAATGTTAAATATTCAAATAGTAAAGAAGCTACTGATATGCATCTAGACAGGCTAATGACATATCAGCAAGGTCAAATTTATTACAAAATTATCAGCAAGAGCAATTTTTATAAAATAAAAAAAATTATCAGCAAGAAAAATTTTTATACTATAGCAAAATTATCAGCAAGAGCAATTATATCCTAAGAAAATTGCGTAAACATTGTATTTACAAGATACGTCATTATTACGTCATTACTACACGAGATAAAACAAAAAAGAGAGAAATAGGAGGGAGATTTTTGCATTGGAATCATGCTCTCTACACATACAAGAATATTAAACAAGATATGTTTAAAATTAGCTATATACTGAAATATAAATTGTAAATAATCATAATCTGCAAAATGCAGAGTGAGATTTTTTTAGTTAGAAAAGCAATGACAGTTAAAAGTTAACTATATAAAACTAATAAGGCATTTACTTCGTCCTCTGATGACTTTGAGCTAAACACCGTCAGAAAGGCCCTTTGTACAGAATACTGAAATGAAATTCTACTACAGAAGGCGAATAAGAGCAGAGTTAGTTATTGTGACTTCAGTGTTATTTTGAGGGATGAGAGATTCTTTTAAGGGAAAAGAACAAATGAAAAAAAATGGGATCCACCAGTGGAACATATCATATTATGAATAAAGTGAACAAATTCTCATTAAAAAAAAATTAAGTGACATGCAAAACATAAAAAGAGTGTGACAACATTTAAATTTCAAGAAAATTAAAATCACAATTAAATATGGGAATAACTATCAATATCTAAGGTTGAGAATTCTTCACATGCAATAAGACAATAATATAATATAAAAAAAAATACAATATACGTAAAAGGAAAATTTTAACTTAGTCGTCCTTAGCAGTGTCGACTGGATTTAAAACAGCTTCAGCTATTCAACAATAAACTTAAGGTTTCCTCCATGTTCTGGATATCAGGGTCCCACAAAAGGGGAATATAAAACTACAATCAAAGAAATATTCTTCATCTTCCATAAGGAAAAACTTTAATACACATGGATAAGTTCCACAAGAGTTTATATGCACGTTATACTAAAGGAAGCTAAGCAAAACCCATTTTACAAGTACATGACCAAACTGAAATACGCATGTAAGCAAAAATAAACAAGTATAGTATTAAAGCTGTAAAAGATAAACATAAGAGTAAGCAACACATCACAGAAGTAATCCACAAGAGTTTATATGCACGATATACTAAAGGAAACTAAGCAAAACCCATTTTACAAGTACGTGACCAAACTGAAATACGTATGTAAGCAAAAATAAACAAGTATAGTATTAAAGCTATAAAAGATAAACATAAGATTAAGCAACACATCACAGAAGTAATCTTTACAGACTAGACAAGCAGAGGCTAACAGCACTAGCTTCCTCATTTGAGGGTAACGACTGCCAACTTAGTAGGTCAGCGAGGTCATTGTCCTTTCCATCAACATGTTGGTCAGTGAATTTGAAAAGATTCGGGTAAAGTGCCCACCTCTTCAGCCGGGGATTTAGCTTGTCTGCAGTCTGGAAATATAGAAGAGGACAGTGGTCTGTTCTCAATGTAAAATGTCGGCCATACAGATGGACTTCAAATTTCTTTATGGCCCAGTATGTGGTCAGAGCTTCCTTCTCCACGGTGGAGTAATTCTGCTCTGCAGGACAAAGCCTGTAGCTTGCATATCGCACTGGAGCTACTTCTACTGGGTTGTCTGACCGAGATTGCAAAAGCATGGTGACCAGGCCTTCGTCTGAAGCATTGGTCTGCAAGATAAAGGGAAAATCTGTGCTTACCAGCTATAATACTGGCTCACATGCCGATACTTCTCGGAGTTTGAAATATGCTCTCCGCCTCATCTGTCCATTAGACATGGAAGGTCTTACCTCGCTTTGAGGAGGCCATTTGCTGCAATGGGGTAGTGATAGTGTTAAAGTGTGGAATGAACCACTGGTAGTAGCTGACACTAACCAGGAATAATCTAAGTTGAGTGACAGTAGCAGGTTTCTCCATATCATTAATAGTTTGTACCTTGTCCTGTAAAGGGGACATAACTCCTTCTCCAACCAAGTGGCCAAGATACTGAAATTGTGTGAAGCAAATCTTGCATTTAGAAGGCTTTAAATTAAGCCCATGCTGTTTCAGACTGGAGAGAACTCGGCAAAAAGTCGCGAGGTGCAAAGACCAATCCTGAGAATGCACCAGGATGTTGTCTATAAAGCATAAAACATTGTCGAGGTCCTGCAATACTGTCCTCATGAGCCAGCTGAAACAGTCAGGGGCATTCATCATACCAAATAGAATGACCCTGAACTAGTACAGATTGCACCTTGCCAGATCCAATTTGGATAGGTAGAGGGCTTGGGAGAGTAATGAGAAAATATGCTTGGCATCAGCAATAGGCTCTCCATCAAAGATGGTATTAGGCAAAACTTGTGACTGCCATCTTGCTTCCACACTGCCAGCAACGGCAAACACCAAGGCAAAATGTTCTTTTCAACTATCCCGAAGCGGACCCAAATGTAAGGATCTTCCTTCAACTGTACGGACAGCTGGTGGGAAAGGCCATAAGAATGCCGAAATGGCTCTAGGTCTGTCAATCTGACATAATGCTCAAGGTTAGCAGTAGCGCCTGGGAGGTAATTGAAGACATTTTCGTAGTCCTCTAATATGTTATTCAGCTGTTCCCATTGACTCGGTTGCAGTCTAGAGTTAACAATGCAATTACTCACACTTTCCTTTCAGTGTGTGGGAATGGCAGGATCCTTAAAACATCATCAAAAGTTAAGGTTAAGTCTTTAATTGTGAGGGCAGTTGCTGCGGCCATAGGTACTTCTTCCGAAAAACTTCACTCCCGTAAGTCCGTCTCCACTGCATAATACTTTATTTCCATTTCAATACAATGGGTATTCGTCAGCCAGGGTAAGCCCCAACCCCCCACTGTGGTGTCCACTCACAGCAGTTCCTGCCAGTAAACAGCTTAAACTCTCGGTCTTGGACGGGAACCGATCTTTCGACCTCCTGAATGCGAAGCCAGCGCGTTACCACTGTACTAGCCAGCGAGGAATACTCCAATATAGGAGGTAAGGGCGGGGGCTATAATGGAGCACCTGTGTTGCTGCAGCATTGGAGGTAATGGTGCTACTGAGGGCACCTATAGTGGTTGCTGTAAGTGCCAGCACTGGATCCCTGTGGGCCTCTGGGTCCTCACAATACAGCTTCAGCTAATTAAGCTGGTTATTGCCATCAACATTTAACACGTAATTGTCAGAGGTCACATGGTGTACCAACGTGTACTGTCCTTTCCAGTGTAGCATTAGCTTGCGAGTATATGTTGGAAGAAGTAACAGTGCTCGATCTCCGGGTGTCAGGGCATGACACTGGACACTCTTGACAAGAAGGAGCTTGGCAGTCTGCTGGTGACCCTTAATGGTTAAATGTGCAGCTTTCCAGGCCTTTTTGAGATGGGATGTAAACTTCAAAATATACCCAGGGACATCCCTATTGTCATCTACAATGGTAGGTGAGTCCCAACATTTTGCCAAGAATTCCACTGCCTCTGACCTTATGATCATAAATCAGTTCAAAAGGCGAGTATCCAGTAGCGTTCATGGGGCGAGTCTCTGAGGGAGAAAAGTGCAGCGGGAATGTACTTGTCCCACTGTCTGGGAATATTTATCACTAGCTTGCGCAAACATCGCTTCAATGTCCCGTTAGAACTCTCACATGCCCCATTTGATTGGGCATGATAGACATTCATATGAATATGATTCATTTCTAAGAGGTTACAGAAAACCTCAAAGTGCCTACGTGTAAACTGACTTCCACAGGCAGAAATGACCTGCTCAGGGAAGCCAACCCTGGAGCAGATTTTGAATAGGGCCTGAGCAACTGCATCGGTCGTGATAGAAGATAGGGACACTGCAACTGGGTACCTTGCTGCCAGGTCGACGCATACCAGGAAGAAGTGTTTCCCTGTGGACGAAGGAGGGTTAATAGGACCTAATATGTCGATAGCAACCATGGAAAAGGGCTTTGTTGAGAGCTAAGTTATGCCCATGGGGACTTTTGGTACCTGTGCCGTAGAGGTGGGTTGACAGACGGGGCAGGAGCCCACGTATCTGTCTATCTCTGTGTACAAGCTTGGTCATGCAAAAGTTTTCTGCAGGAGGTGCCGAATTTTTTATTTGCCTCTGTGTTCGCGCAGAGGCAAATGGTGTGCCACATACATAGCCTGGTGGCTCAACGAAGTGCCACCACCAACTGTTTAAAAGTGTGACCGTCTTTAATCACATGCCTGCGAAGGACTTCATTTTCAAGGGTGTAAGTGATCTGGCCTCCTCCTCTCTTCATAAAGGTTCTTCCCTCGGTGGCCTGTTGCATCCAGCACTTGAGGCTGGGGCAGTCCTGCTGCAGTTTGGCAAAGTCTGGATGGGACTTCAGTGGCTCTAGAGGGACATCATCTGGTAAAGGAGGAGGAAATTCTCTGCATTTCACATTACGGGTACTAACTGTAGCAGAGTCAATGGAGTCAGTCGGAAAATCGTCCAAATTCCTGGCGTCAGAGTCAGTAGATGCTGCTGAAATGGCTTGTTGTGACTTCGCCCGAGGAATGTTTCACTGAAAAATGTCCAGATGGTAGAGATCGGCCTGAAAGATAGGAGCTAGGTTCAGTACACGACCCATCATGACAGGGTACATAGACCCAATCAATGCCACTGATGGGACTTTTCCCTTGTAGTATTTTCAATCCAGGTAAATGACACAGCATTGTCGTACCTGAGGTTCTCCTTCAGTAACCCGCACACGAACAACCTTGCCTGGGAAATCTTCATCCCTGACAAATCTCTTGTCAACAGATATGCCACTGGCCCCTGTGCCGAGGGCTATCTCATCTTCCACACCATTATGATTCCTAGGCACATTGGGACCATCTTGGGATCATGATGTTCGCTGAACTGCACATTGGCAACTTAGTAGGATGGGTCCTCGGCTAGTACAGTGGTAACGCGCTGGCTTCGCATTCACGAGGTCGAAAGATTGGTTCCCGTCCAAGACCGAGAGTTTAAGCTGTTTACTGGCAGGAACTGCTGTGTTTGGACACCACAGTGGGGGGTTGGGGCTTGCCCCAGCTGACGAATACCCATTGTATTGAAATGGAAATAAAGGTTTATTATTATTATTATTATTATTACTATCCTCGGTAGCCCTTTCTGGCCTTGTTTCTATGGTATGGGCCGAGTGAGTGGCCAGACGGTTATGCTGGGAATGTGGAACAGGGTAATATCTCTTTCCTTTGAACTGATGAGACTTAGATTTTATCGCGTCATCCTTCTTGAGTGTGGGTGCAGGGCCGTAATAAGGCTTAGGAATATGAGGAGGATGAGCTGGATGATTGAAGTTCTGAAAAGGGCCCTATTGCTTCCCGTTCCTGCAATCTCCTTTCCGGTGAGAATCATGGCCTGCTACGGGGGAGATAACAATCTGAGGACAAGCCTTGGGATAGGCCCTTCTTGCCCTCATAAGGTCACAGAGACGTACTCCAGGCTGGTTGTGCTGGAGGTACTCGTCTACAGTGGCTAAGCTTTTCTCAAAGTCAATCTCATCAGTAAGCAGGGTTCTTTCGTACGCATGAACGTCCATAGGGAGGTCAATGGCAATTGAATCAAACATCAAGAACGGATACCAATTCTCTTGATGACACTATGCAATTCGCAACCAACAATCAAAGAGGCAAGCCTTGCGGTTGCCAAAGGCACTACAGTTCTCCTCCTTCAATTGGAATGCTGACACAAACGTAGCACGACACTCAGCTGGCTAAAAGTTTTGCGAGGCGAGAGATGAGCGCTTAACTTTTTCGTAGTTCTTAAGTTGCCCGCGGTCGAGTTCATTGACCAGGGAGATGAGACGGGGTGGCATGGAGGCAAGCATCCAGTGAGTCTTCTCAGCCTCTGTGCCAACATTACTAGTGGCAAGACTCTAAAACGAGTGGCTGTAAGTATCGAGCGGTTGCTTGCCGTCATCCTGGTATTTCTGTATTGGGGGGGACTCTCATGAGGCTGACCCCCATTTCCGAATGAAGCACCACTGTCCAGGGTTCCCGCTTGAAGCCGAGTGAGCACAAGCTCATGTCCTTGTTGCGCCTGTGCCTGCACCTGGTCATGGTCGAGTTGGGCCTGTACCTGGTCATGGTGGGGTGCGCCTGCTGATTCTCTTTCTCCTTTAGCTTGGCTCGGCATTTAACCATCTTGGTATGAGCCCACACAAGGAGCACCGGCCCTTGGGAATAACCATGTTTCTCACCCATAGCAATCATCTTGTCCAGGTAACGCTCCTAATCGAATGTTTCGATGGTTTCCTGTGACTGCCTGGTCTCCATGGCAAGCATCTGAACTGTCAACAATGAAGTGCCAAAGCAATTCAACCGGACAAGGCCAAAAGAAAAGCAATCCCCCTCAAAAAAAAAATCTTCAATAGTAAAAATAATCCAAGAACCACACACCACCAAGGAGAGAAAAAAATTCAATACCACAGTTCAAACTTAAACAAAACTGTGATCTCAGTATTTCACTATAAAAGTGACTCAAAAGACAATCAAGTGCAACAGCAGAAAAATTTTGCGAAACAGTGCATGATACGCTGGTAATAAAGAATGGCAGTTGTTCCTGTTTAGCAGCAATATGCGGCAGTACCTGCAGTTATGGTGCAAGTGGAAGGAATGAGCAACAACGAATTTTCCCGACAACCACCCAATGCAAGAGAATACAAATAAGTAAAGTATAGTAGTCGTGCCTGCATATGAGAGAGTCTGTGGCAGTACCCGCAGTTAAAATGTCGTAAGTAAAATTCTGGAGTGTTGCCAAAAGGTCACAAGTCCTATACAAAATGCACCAAAGATAAGCTACTAATAATGGGAAAATTTATTTTTGAGTAATAACTCAGACACATGAAGGGCTTAGCCTAGGTTCAACAAATGACGCCAAAGTTTTCTTCCCAATCTATGAGAAATCAATGCTTAAATATAATAACTCAATACTAAGCAATGTACTTAATACGCTTACTCCTGATTCCTAAATCACAAAGAAATATAAACAATTCCTAACAAATATCACTCTTTGACGGATATATAAAACACCAATGCTTTAAAACTCAATTTTATCAAGCAAATAAGTGAAATCTTAAACAACACGTGTTCATATCATGAAAATTTTTTTAATTTTGTTACCTCATAATCTCATGCAGATTTCCTGAAATTTTGTTTAAAACATAGTAAACAAAGAAAATATTAGGCACCGTAATTAATTCTGAAAATAAAAAAAAAACGTTTTTATTCGCAACATCTCTAGCGATAAAACTTTTCTTCTCAGATTAAGATTCGTTCATTTCAATAATTCTAGACAATGGTAATTGGGTTTCATGTGCAATGCTAAAAAGCAAAATAAAAACAAATTATCAAAATCAGTCTGTTTGTCTAGCTCCCTGTACAGGCGCCAATTTTATTGTTGAGGGGAAGGAAGATGATAAGTTTCTGTTTTACCTAAGGCGACTCAAGGTACTGAACTTGGTTAAGAGCTCACAAACAGATAGGACATATATTACTTGCACACCCTACTACCACTACTCGGTTAAATGAAACTCCGATTTCAACTTTCTTTGAATTTAGAAAATGGAGACTCATTAAAAAACTAAATTAAGTTTGGAAAACGGGAACAAATTTTAAAATTTAACTTTATGGAATGCAACCTCAAATCCTGAAGGTGGTGAGCAAGATTTTTATATGCAGGCATTAGGCAAAATAATTTATTCACAATACATGAAGAATCAGTGAGACAATTACAGTATGTATTCATAAGATTGTGGGTAACAAAAAACATTTGCAGTGCCAAATGTTTGGTTATTTGGTTATTGTTTTGCCCGAATTGGGACTTGAACGAAATGCGAAAATGAAGCCACGAGTGAGGTTGGGGAATCTGTAATATGAACATAGTGGCATTCACATAGAATGCGTTCATTCCTTAGTATAGCAGATATAAGCTATAAGGTCTGATTCTTTTAACCTTCTGTGGTGTAGTTGGTAGCACTTTGACTTAGTAATTATAAGTCCTAGGTTCAAGTCCCGGTTGGGGTAAAAATGATTCATGTTTTCATATATGTAATGTGCTTATTTGGTTATTGTTGGGCCCGAATGAGATTCGGAGTTGAATGAAATGCGAAAATGAAGCCACAAGTGAGGTTTGAGAATCTGTAATATGAACATAGTGGCATTCAGATAGAATGTGTTCATTCCTAAGTATAGCAGATATAAGGTATAAGGTCTGATTCCTTTTAACCTTCTGTGGTGTAGTTGGTAGCGCCTTAACTTAGTAATAATAAGTCCTAGGTTCAAACCCCAGTCGAGGTAAAAAATGATTCATGTTTTCACATATGTAATGTGCTTATTTGGTTATTGTTTTGCCCGAATGAGATTGGGAGTTGAATGAAATGCGAAAATGAAGCCACGAGTGAGGTTAGGGAATCTGTAATATGAACATAGTGGCATTCAGATAGAATGTTTTCATTCCTAAGTATAGCAGATATAAGCTATAAGGTCTGATTCCTTTTAACCTTCTGTGGTGTAGTTGGTAGCGCCTTGACTTAGTAATTATAAGTCCTAGGTTCAAGTCTTGGTCAGGGTAAAAAATGATTCATGTTTTCACATATGTAATGTGCTTATTTGGTTATTGTTTTGCCCGAATGAGATTGGGAGTTGAATGAAATGTGAAAATGAAGCCACGAGTGAGGTTAGGGAATTTGTAATATGAACATAGTAGCATTCAGATAGAATGCATTCATTCCTAAGTATAGCAGATATAACCATAAGGTCTGATTCATTTTAACCTTCTGTGGTGTAGTTGGTAGCACTTTGACTTAGTAATATTAAGTCCTAGGTTCAAGCCCCGGTCGGGGTAAAAATGATTCATGTTTTCATATATGTAATGTGCTTAGTGGTTATTGTTGGGCACGAATGAAATTGGGAGTTGAATGAAATGCTAAAATGAAGCCACGAGTGAGGTTTGGGAATCTGTAATATGAACATAGTGGCATTCAGATAGAATGTTTTCATTCCTAAGTATAGCAGATATAAGCTATAAGGTCTGAATCTTTTTAACCTTCTGTGGTGTAGTTGGTAGTGCCTTAGCTTAGTAATAATAAGTCCTAGGTTCAAGCCCCTGTCGGGGTAAAAAATGATTCATGTTTTCACATATGTAATGTGCTTATTTAGTTATTGTTTTGCCCGAATGTGATTGGGAGTTGAATGAAATGCGAAAATGAAGCCACGAGTGAGGTTAGGGAATCTGTAATATGAACATAGTAGCATTCAGATAGAATGCGTTAATTCCTAAGTATAGCAGATATAAGCTATAAGGTCTGATTCTTTTAACCTTCTGTGGTGTGGTTGGTAGCGCCTTGACTTAGTAATTATAAGTAATAGGTTCAAGTCCCGGTCGGGGTAAGAAATGATTAATTTGTATATATATATATATATATATATATATATATATATAATATATATATATATATATATATATATATATATATATATATATATATATATGAGGCAACATGGCTTCAGAGAAGGTAGATCAACAGTAACAAACTTATTAGAATTTTATGATGAGGTAAGCCAAATCTTACAGGAAAGAGAGGGCTGGGCAGATTGCATATTCCTAGACTTCCAGAAAGCGTTTGACACTGTTCCACATGGGAGTCTTATTAGGAAGCTGCAATCAATGACTAGAATAGGTGGAAATGTTTTGGAATGGATAAAAACTTACTTAGAAGGAAGGGAACAGAGGGTTAGAGTAAGACACTCAGTGTCTGAATGGAGAAGAGTTAGTAGTGGAGTTCCACAGGGTTTAGTTTTAGGGCCACTTTTGTTCCTTGTATATGTAAATGACCTACCAGAGTCTGTAAATTCATTCATGAATATGTTTGCAGATGATGCAAAGATTGTGAAGAAAGAAAAAAACGAGAACAATAGTAGAGAACTTCAGGAGGATCTAAATAATCTGCATGAGTGGTCAGAAAAGTGGCTAATGAAATTCAATACTTCAAAATGTAAGGTAATGAGAATGGGTACAAGTGCAAGAAGGCCCAAGCTTGACTACTCGGTGGCTGGAGTACAACTTCAAGAGACAGAAAATGAGAGAGATCTAGGAGTAAACATACTGGCAGATTTGTCTCCAGAAATACATATAAATGGCATAGTAAGGGCAGCATATGCATTCTTATCAAATGTAAGGGTAGCCTTCAGGCACATGGACAAGGAAATGTTCAGAAATATTTATGTAACCTATGTGAGGCCAAAACTCGAATATGCAGCCCCCTTTTGGAGTCCGCACTTGAAAAAGCACATAGCTAAGCTTGAAAAAGTTCAAAGACATGCCACGAAACTTGTGCCAGAAATACGCAATCTCAGTTATGATGAGAGGCTGAGGGAATTAGACTTACCATCACTCGAAGCTAGAAGAGTGAGGGGGATATGGTGACAGTCTTTAAATTCCTTCATGGTTATGATAGAGTGGATAGGGATCGATATTTTCATATGGCTGGCTCTAGAACTAGAGGTCATAGTTTGAAGCTGCGTAAGAAAACTTCTTTGCAGGATGTAAGGAAATACTTTTTCAGTGTAAGAGTAGTTGATAATTGGAATTCGCTAAGCGAGGAGGTAGTTAATGCTAGCTCAATCCATAGTTTTAAGGACAGGTATGATAAGTGTCACTAAATCTAAAATGGAACCGATCAGGAGACGGGAAGATACGAGCTTTGGGCTCTTTCCCGTAAACACAATTAGGTAATCACAATTAGGTAATCACACACACACACCACACACACACATATATATATATATATATATATATATATATAATATATATATATATTATATATATATATATATATATATATATATATATATATATATATATATGTAAGCATATGCACACACACACACACACACACACACACACACACGCGTATATATATATATATATATATATATATATATATATATATATATATATATATATATATATATATATGTGTGTGTGTGTGTGTGTGTGTGTGTGTGTGTGTGTGTGTGTGTGTGTGTGTGTGTGTGTGTGTGTGTGTGTGTGTGTGTGTGTGTGTGTGTGTGTGTGTGTGTGTGTGTGTGTGTGTGTGTGTGTGTGTGTGTGTGTGTGTGTGTGTGTATGTATGAATATGCCTATGTTTTTATCTATCTATCTATCTATCTATCTATCTATCTATATATATATATATATATATATATATATATATATATATATATATATATATATATATATATATATATATATATATATATATATATATAAAGATAAGAACAAGTTGAAATATGGGAGTGATACATAATTGGACAAGGACAAGCTGAATGAAGAGTCAAAGTACTGAGGACTGATAAATAAAAGGCAGGATTAGGCCCTGAAATGACGATAGATCTGCTATTTTAAGAGAGATAGAGTCAACCCTCTCAAGGAGATAAGTATAAGAAGAGGCACCCCAGATGAGCGAACAATAATCTAAGCAGAGCCGGATTAGACCACTATAGATTTTAAGTATCTTTAAAGAGGAAAAGTAATGATGAAAACGAAACAGAACCCTCAATTATTTTTGGTTGCAGATTCAGAAATATCTATCTGGTGATAATAATAGGCTAGCAATATTTTACTTGTTCATGTATTTGATATGCTTTGAAGTGCATATGTCAAATGGAGATTGTACCTGTTAATTTTGGAGCTATTATATGACAGATGAGAGAGAGAGAGAGAGAGAGAGAGAGAGAGAGAGAGAGAGAGAGAGAGAGAGAGAGAGAGAGAGAGAGAGAGAGAGAGAGAGAGAGAGAGAGAGAGAGAGAGGCACATAACTAACGAGGATCCATTATACCAATCACCATAGCATATGTAAACATTTGCCGTAGTAAATAACATCAATCCAGCTAAGAACTCTGGAGTTCAAATTGCTTATTGGAAGTATATGAATAGGGATCCATTAATTCAATCAGAAGAGCATTGCCGAAGTGATTGCATTGAAAGAGAACAAATGGGTTTGTGAGACCTCCATCAGATAGCCATTTAGGTACTTGGCTCAGTCTCAGAACCTCTAGAGTAACTTGAAGAAGCTGGTGTATGTAAGATTGGTAAGATGTAAAAAGACCTTCAGGTATTAATTGAATGGAATATTTTATAAGTACCCAGGAGAGTGTATTTTTTCTCTTTTATACTGTGTCAAAAGATGTTCATAATGTTCTTTATAAAACAAAACAAAGAAAAACCTGCTTGTTGCATCACTTCTGAGTGCATGTGTGAAATATTCAATGACTATCCACCCTTTTTTGAAGAAAGTGCTCTACTGAGCCATTGGCGTTGCTGGCCTTCCTTTCATTGGTAACCATATTAAATGAATGAAAACTGTAACAACAATATCAACGACAGCAACAACAACAACAATAATAAAATAATAATAATAATAATAATGATAATAATAATAATAATAATAATAATAATAATAATAATAATAATAATAATAATAATAATAATAATAATGATAATAATAATAATAATAATAATAATAATAATAATAATAATAATAATAATAATAATAATAATAATAATAATAATAATAGTAATAATAGTAATGATAATAATAATAATAATAATAATAATAATAATAATAATAATAATAATAATAATAATAATAATAATAATAATAATAATAATAATAATAATAATAATAATAACAATGATAATGATAATAATAAAGAATTTTCTTATCAGTTCATAATATTCACAAGAAACTTTTTAAGCTAAGCTTTTATAACCAAGGACAGTGGATTGTGATAAAATAGTATTTCCTTTATAACTCTTGAGCAAGTAGTATTTTTCTTTAGCTGTATTGGAATTTATGATTTTATAATATAACCTGACCATTGTAGATATATATAAAGCTGCCAGAATTTAAAGTTTTTTTTAAGTTTATATGCCTATATATGAAACAAATAATTACTTTTTTTTCTTACATTGAGCATAGAAAGACTATGGGCTTTTTGCTGGGAAATGCAAAGGAAAGCATTATTCCGGGAACAGAGAGAGAAAACTAAAATATTGACC
>JAXCGZ010019216.1:60000-65000 GCA_037179515.1 Halocaridina rubra
ATTTCTGGCACCAGTTTCGGTGCATGTCTTTGAACTTGTGTGTACGTGTGTGTGTGTGTGTGTGTGTGTGTGTGTGTATGTGTGTGTGTGTGTGTGTGTGTGTGTGTGTGTATGTGTGTGTGTGTGTGTGTGTGTGTGTGTGTGTGTGTGTGTGTGTGTGTGTAATTACCTAATTGTGCTTACAGGAAAGAGCCCAAAGCTCGTATCTTCCCGTCTCCTGATCGGTTCCATTTTATACTTAGTAATACTTATCATACCTGTCCTTAAAACTATGGATTGAGATAGCATTAACTACCTCCTCGCTTAGCGAATTCCAATTATCAACTACTCTTACACTGAAAAAGTATTTCCTTACATCCTGCAAAGAAGTTTTCTTACGAAGCTTCAAACTATGACCTCTAGTTCTAGAGCCTGCAATATCGAAAAATCGATCCCTATCCACTCTGTCATAACCATGAAGGAATTTAAAGACTGTCACCATATCCCCCCTCAATCTTCTAGCTTCGAGTGATGGTAAGTCTAATTCCCCCAGCCTCTCATCATAACTGAGATTGCGTATTTCTGGCACCAGTTTCGTGGCATGTCTTTTAACTTTTTCAAGCTTAGCTATGTGCTTTTTCAAGTGCGGATTCCAAAAGGGGGCTGCATATTCGAGTTTTGGCCTCACATAGGTTACATAAATATTTCTGAACATTTCCTTGTCCATGTGCCTGAAGGCTACCATTACATTTAATAAGAATGCATATGCTGCCCTTACTATGCCATTATATGTATTTCTGGAGACAAATCTGCCAGTATGTTTACTCCTAGATATCTCTCATTTTCAGTCTCTTGAAGTTGTACTCCAGCCACCGAGTAGTCAAGCTTGGGCCTTCTTGCACTTGTACCCATTCTCATTACCTTACATTTTGAAGTATTGAATTACATTAGCCATTTTTCTGACCACTCATGCAGACTATTTAGATCTTCCTGAAGTTCTCTACTATTGTTCTCGTTTCTTACTTTCTTCACAATTTTTGCATCATCTGCAAATATTCATGAATGAATTTACAGCCTCTGGTAGGTCATTTACATATACAAGGAACAAAAGTGGCCCTAAAACTGAACCTTGTGAAACTCCACTACTAACTCTTCTCCATTCAGACACTGAGTGTCTTACTCTAACCCTCTGTTCCCTTCTTTCTAAGTAAGTTTTTATCCATTCCAAGACATTTCCGCCTATTCTAGCCATTGCTTGCAGCTTCCTAATAAGTCTCCCATGTGGAACAGTGTCAAACGCTTTCTGGAAGTCTAGGAATATGCAATCTGCCCAGCCCTCTCTTTCCTGTAAGATTCGGCCTACCTCATCATAAAATTCTAATAAGTTTGTTACTGTTGATCTACCTTCTATGAAGCCATGTTGCCTCACTGACAAAAAGTTGAAGGATTCCAAGTGAAGAGAGATATGTTTCCTTAGTAGTTTCTCCATAACTTTGCAAACTATGCTGGTCAAGGAAATTGGTCTATAGTTCAGAGCCGTATCCCTCCTTCCCTTTTTGAAGTTAGGTTTGCTTATTTCCAGCATCTTGGAATCTCCCCTGACTCCAGTGACTTTTTAAATCTGTGAGAGAGAGAGAGAGAGAGAGAGAGAGAGAGAGAGAGAGAGAATACTTTAACATAACAATATAATGATGTAATGAATATTATCATTATCAATACTACTACTACTAATGCTACTACATGCTGCTAATACTACTACTAATACTACCACCACCACTATTATTATTATTATTATTATTATTATTATTATTATTATTATTATTATTATTATTATTATTATTATTATTATTATTATTATTATTATTATTATTATTATTATTACTTTTAATATATTATTATTGTTATTGTTAATTCCCTCAGCCTCTCATCATAACTGAGATTGCGTATTTCTGGCACCAGTTTCGGTGAATGTTTTTAAACTTGTGATTACCTAATTGTGATTACCTAATTGTGTTTACGGGAAAAAGCCTAAAGCTCGTATCTTCCCGTCTCTTGATCGGTTCCATTTTAGACTTAGTGATACTTATCATACCTGTCCTTTAAACTATGGATTGAGATAGCATTAACTACCTCCTCGCTTAGCGAATTCCAATTATCAACTACTCTTACACTGAAAAAGTATTTCCTTACATCCTGCAAACAAGTTTTCTTACGAAGCTTCAAACTATGACCTCTAGTTCTAGAGCCTGCCATATCAAAAAATCGATCCCTATCCACTTTGTCATAACCATGAAGGAATTTAAAAACTGTCACCATATCCCCCCTCAATCTTCTAGCTTCGAGTGATGGTAAGTCTAATTCCCTCAGCCTCTCATCTTAACTGAGATTGCGTATTTCTGGCACCAGTTTCGTGGCATGTCTTTTAACTTTTTCAAGCTTAGCTATGTGCTTTTTCAAGTGCGGATTCCAAAAGGGGGCTGCATATTCGAGTTTTGGCCTCACATAGGTTACATAAATATTTCTGAACATTTCCTTGTCCATGTGCCTGAAGGCTACCCTTACATTTGATAAGAATGCATATGCTGCCCTTACTATGCCATTATATGTATTTCTGGAGACAAATCTGCCAGTATGTTTACTCCTAGATATCTCTCATTTTCAGTCTCTTGAAGTTGTACTCCAGCCACCGAGTAGTCAAGCTTGGGCCTTCTTGCACTTGTACCCATTCTCATTACCTTACATTTTGAAGTATTGAATTTCATTAGCCATTTTTCTGACCACTCATGCAGACTATTTAGATCTTCCTGAAGTTCTCTACTATTGTACAGTGGTAACGCGCTGGCTTCGCATTCATGAGGTCGAAAGATCGGTTCCCGTCCAAGACCGAGAGTTTAAGCTGTTTACTGGCAGGAACTGCTGTGGGTGGACACCACAGTGGGGGGTTGGGGCTTACCCTGGCTGACGAATACCCATTGTATTGAAATGGAAATAAAATATTATTATTATTATTATTATTATTATTATTATTATTAGTATTATTACTTTCTTCACAATTTTTGCATCATCTGCAAATATTCATGAATGAATTTACAGCCTCTGGTAGGTCATTTACATATACAAGGAACAAAAGTGGCCCTAAAACTGAACCCTGTGAAACTCCACTACTAACTCTTCTCCATTCAGACACTGAGTGTCTTACTCTAACCCTCTGTTCCCTTCTTTCTAAGTAAGTTTTTATCCATTCCAAGACATTTCCGCCTATTCTAGCCATTGCTTGCAGCTTCCTAATAAGTCTCCCATTTGGAACAGTGTCAAACGCTTTCTGGAAGTCTAGGAATATGCAATCTGCCCAGCCCTCTCTTTCCTGTAAGATTCGGCCTACCTCATCATAAAATTCTCATAAGTTTGTTACTGTTGATCTACCTTCTATGAAGCCATGTTGCCTCACTGACAAAAAGTTGAAGGATTCCAAGTGAAGAGAGATATGTTTCCTTAGTAGTTTCTCCATAACTTTGCAAACTATGCTGGTCAAGGAAATTGGTCTATAGTTCAGAGCCGTATCCCTCCTTCCCTTTTTGAAGATAGGTTTGCTTATTTCCAGCATCTTGGAATCTCCCCTGACTCCAGTGACTTTTTAAATCTGTGGGGAGAGAGAGAGAGAGGAGAGAGAGAGAGAGAGAGAGAATACATTAACATAACAATATAATGATGTAATGAATATTATCATTATCAATACTACTACTACTAATGCTACTACATGCTGCTAATACTACTACTAATACTACCACCACCACTATTATTATTATTATTATTATTATTATTATTATTATTATTATTATTATTATTATTATTATTATTATTATTATTATTATTATTATTATTATTATTATTATTATTATTATTATTACTTTTAATATATTATTATTGTTATTGTTAATTCCCTCAGCCTCTCATCATAACTGAGATTGCGTATTTCTGGCACCAGTTTCGGTGAATGTTTTTAAACTTGTGATTACCTAATTGTGATTACCTAATTGTGTTTACGGGAAAAAGCCTAAAGCTCGTATCTTCCCGTCTCTTGATCGGTTCCATTTTAGACTTAGTGATACTTATCATACCTGTCCTTTAAACTATGGATTGAGATAGCATTAACTACCTCCTCGCTTAGCGAATTCCAATTATCAACTACTCTTACACTGAAAAAGTATTTCCTTACATCCTGCAAAGAAGTTTTCTTACGAAGCTTCAAACCATGACCTCTAGTTCTAGAGCCTGCCATATCAAAAAATCGATCCCTATCCACTCTGTCATAACCATGAAGGAATTTAAAAACTGTCACCATATCCCCCCTCAATCTTCTAGCTTCGAGTGATGGTAAGTCTAATTCCCTCAGCCTCTCATCATAACTGAGATTGCGTATTTCTGGCACCAGTTTCGTGGCATGTCTTTTAACTTTTTCAAGCTTAGCTATGTGCTTTTTCAAGTGCGGATTCCAAAAGGGGGCTGCATATTCGAGTTTTGGCCTCACATAGGTTACATAAATATTTCTGAACATTTCCTTGTCCATGTGCCTGAAGGCTACCCTTACATTTGATAAGAATGCATATGCTGCCCTT
The DNA here is from genome assembly GCA_037179515.1 of Halocaridina rubra. Taxonomy (NCBI): domain Eukaryota; kingdom Metazoa; phylum Arthropoda; class Malacostraca; order Decapoda; family Atyidae; genus Halocaridina; species Halocaridina rubra. Next base: position 64,596 of record JAXCGZ010019216.1, read on the forward strand.
ACTATGCCATTATATGTATTTCTGGAGACAAATCTGCCAGTATGTTTACTCCTAGATATCTCTCATTTTCAGTCTCTTGAAGTTGTACTCCAGCCACCGAGTAGTCAAGCTTGGGCCTTCTTGCACTTGTACCCATTCTCATTACCTTACATTTTGAAGTATTGAATTTCATTAGCCATTTTTCTGACCACTCATGCAGACTATTTAGATCTTCCTGAAGTTCTCTACTATTGTACAGTGGTAACGCGCTGGCTTCGCATTCATGAGGTCGAAAGATCGGTTCCCGTCCAAGACCGAGAGTTTAAGCTGTTTACTGGCAGGAACTGCTGTGGGTGGACACAACAGTGGGGGGTTGGGGCTTACCCTGGCTGACGAATACCCATTGTATTGAAATGGAAATAAAGT
>JAXCGZ010019216.1:70000-75000 GCA_037179515.1 Halocaridina rubra
CAATAAACAATTACTGAGTACTGCAGGGATGAGTGTAGAGTAAATAGCAATAATATATATATATATATATATATATATATATATATATATATATATATATATATATATATATATATATATATATATATATATATATATATATATATATATATATATCAAATAAGCACATTACATATGAGAAAACATGAATATTTTTTTTTTACCCCGACCGGGACTCGAACCTAGGACTTATGATTACTAAGTCAAGGCGCTACCACTACACCACAGAAGGTTAAAAGGAATCCAACCTTATATCTTATATCTGCTATACTTGGGAATGAACGCATTCTATCTGAATGCCACTATGTTCATATTACAGATTCCCCAACCTCACTCGTGGCTTCATTTTAGCATTTAATTCAATTCCCAATCTCATTCGGGCATGAAATATCAAATAAGCACATTACATATAATATTTCATGCCCGAATGAGATTGGGAATTGAATTAAATGCTAAAATGAAGCCACGAGTGAGGTTGGGGAATCTGTAATATGAACATAGTGGCATTCAGATAGAATGCGTTCATTCCTAAGTATATCAGATATAAGCTATAAGGTGGGATTCCTTTTAACCTTCTGTGGTGTAGTGGTAGCGCCTTGACTTAGTAATCATAAATCCTAGGTTCGAGTCCCGGTCGGGGTAAAAAAATAAAATTGTTCATATATATATATATATATATATATATATATATATATATATATATATATATATATATATATAGATATATATATTAATATTATTTTTTTTTTTTGCACTCATCCCTGCAGTTCTCAGTAATCATTTATTGGTTCGTATATTTCCTACATTCTCAATGGCATTTTTTAAAATACAAATTGTAAGGAAATTAATCATACCCATTACTTTGAGAATTTAGTATTTACTTGTTTCTTTTTCGATACAACTCCTGTTCAGTTAATGGTGGACATTCACTGAATGTAAATGCCCTTTGTTCTAATAAAGAAGAAGAAAAAAATATTCTCCCAAATTACTTTCCTAAATGGTAAAGATAAGCCATAATATGACCATAATAAAGCATATTACACGGGGTTCAATTAATTGCAGCTTGTTAAGGTAATTAAATATTAATGAGATTTTGGAGGATTTAAAAAAAAGGTTCTTGCGCTCTGACGTTAATTGGACCTTAATTATGTAAAGCAACATTATGAAGTACTTTTCATTATGAATTCATTTTCAAACACACGTTCCACGGATATTTATATTAGGATTTATGGCAAAGGGATATTTTCTCATCAGAAGAGCTATTTAATGGTATATATATATATATATATATATATATATATATATATATATATATATATATATATATATATATATATATATATATATATATATATATATATATATATATATATATATATATATATATATATATATATATATACCATTAAATAGCTCTTCTGATAGTCGCCGTGGTTCAACCGGTAGCGTCCGCGACCCTGAGGCGTCAGGTCGAGGGTTCGCGCCCCGTCACGGTCTGAGGTTAGCAAGGGCATGCACTCAGGGTAACGATTACATCTGCCAAAACACGTCCTTCGCAAGAAGGCAACCGTCCTAGCCCTTGGTTTAAAAGGGAATCCGTGATGTAAAACCGGAACACACACACACACACACACACACATATATATATATATATATATATATATATATATATATATATATATATATATATATATATATATATATATATATATATATATATATATATATATAAGGGATGTTTCATATTAACTATCACACATTATTTGGAGTTAGACATAGAGTAATTTCTTTTTTTCTTTTTTAATTCATCTAGTAGAGCCTATTGATTCAGGAATAATAAAAAATACTGCTGAATAAAATAACGAAACATATAATATGACATTTTCCTCTTATCTACTTTAAACCTCATTATTATTTCCTATTTGAAGCGTTGAAAGTTTATTTGTTAACATGAAGAATAAAAACAAAAGAAGAGGCTTAAGATAGAAGGGAAAGAAAGAACAACTAAACTAAAAGCAATAATAACTATATGGATATTATGAGAACAAGAGGAAAGATTACTCTCCTCTACCTAGACATGATTGCTCTAACAGGCAGCTGGAACGAAGACAATTCGCTTGTCATTTGTTTGTTCACAGAGTGTGGAAACGGCGTTTAACTAGTTTCAGTGTCATTAATTTTTATATTTGTTCAGCAATTTTCATTGTTAAGTGCCTTACGGGGTACGGATAATTGCCCTTCGGGAAAATTGTCCCTAAAGACAATTGCCCCCTAGAAAGTTTGTCTTAGAACAATAGCCCTTTACTCTTAATGCAAAAGCCTCTCGATAATATTAAAGTGAAATATATCATATACTTGAGAAATAATGAATAATGAGAAGATTAAGTTAGGTTAGATTAGGTTAGGTATGAAGAATAAAACTGTAATCTGCATTACTATTTATTAGATACTGGAAAGGCAATTATCTTAGGAAGCAGTTCTCCCAAGGGGACAACCGTCTTAAGGGGGCAATTATCTTAGAGCCAAATATACACTGGGGTAATTGTCTCAAAGGGCAAATAAGGGCATTATCCTGCCTCTATTGTCTTAGATGGAAAAGATTATGCATGATAATAATAATAATAATAATAATAATAATAATAATAATAATAATAATAATAATAATAATAATAATAATAATAATAATAATAATAATAATAATAATAATAATAATAATAATAATAATAATAATAATAATAAACCTTTACTTCCATTTCATTATATAATGGGTATTCGTCAGCCGGGGCAAGCCCCAACCCCCCACTGTGGTGCCCAACCACAGCAGTACCTGCTAAAATACAGCTTAAACTCTCGGTCTTGGACGGGAATCGATCTTTCGACCTCGTGAATGCGAAGCCAGCGCGTTACCACTGTACTAGCCAGCAGGTGCATGCATAATTTATATACAGTATATCATTTTTGTGTGTGGCAGAATACACAAGAGTGAGGTAAATGTTTAAGTATGTGCAATTATGAACCAATATGTAGAAAATATCCCTATTATTTACCATTCATTTACAAATACACACGTGATATAAATATTTATTGATATCATTTGATAAACAGTTCCTTAGAAAAAAATATTTTTTCCTTTTACAGGTATGTTAAGGCCCTCAATACATCTTGTTGAAAAACTTATATATAGGTAAGTAGAAATATAATTTTCGAAATATATAAAAAAAAATATTGGTGGTCATATTCCTTTGACCATGCCATTGTTTCCGCCCCATCCCTTCCTGAACTAGGACATTTTCCCCCTAGGACAGTTGCAAGGACAGTTTACCATCGGACAAATATCCCATAGGATGATTGCCCATAAGAAAAAACTTCCCCTAGGACAATTGCCCTTATCTTAACCTAATCTAGCCTATCCCAACCTACCTAACCCAACCTATTCATATCTAACCTAAACTAATCTAAAGTGAAATTATAAATATTTCACTCCGCACTTATTGTCAATCATTATTTCTTGATTATATAATGCATTTTGCATTATAATTTTCAAGGGCAATTGTCCACTTTTTCATTAAAGTCAGGGGCTATTTTCGTAGGGGCAATCATCCTAGGGACAATTGTCTGTACCCCCACCCATTTTTCTTCTTCTACTTCTTCTTTCGTAAGCGGAGAAAGCGATGAGTTCCCCAGAGTATCCCTGGAGGATTTTCCCTTTGTTTACTCTGTTACATGAGACGAGGTCCTTTGCCCAGCAGAGTAATATGACATACTTCTATCTTCCTTGCCTAGAACCCACCCCCAACACCCCCCCTACCATTATCACCATCCTCCTTCCCTTTCCCCTACTGAGCCGTACCCATTCCTTTCTTATATCCGGGCTTGCAGGGTGCTTAAAATTCCATGATCCCAGGTAGTATGTTTTTTTTTTTCCTTTCGTTCTTTCGTTCTTTCTTTCTTTCTCTCTTTCTTTCTTTCTTTCTTTCTTTCTTTCTTTCTTTCTTTGAGTGATCTATTTAGCGGTGATATGAAATTTCCACTGTTTGATACTGTAAGAGGTATGGTTATATTAATAACTTTTACATGTTGTATTATGCAAATGTATTTATATTATATACATGTCTCTTATTGCATACTTGCTTATTTTACATATTATACATTAAACTTGTCGAAATTAATTTGTATTGATTTAGAAGGTGTAGCAATAACTCTACACATTACACCCAAATTTTACTTATTGTTTTAACCACTTCCATGAAGCCGCCGGTTTAGAGTTTATTTAAGTCTTTTTATTACCCTGAAACTTACCATTTGTGTCAGAATTAACGAATAACCTTGAATATTTTCCATTGTGTTCACATTTTGGTTTAAGTAAAGCTTTATTCATCCCACTGTCCAATAGTGAAGAAAATCTAGGCCTGTCTGCATTATGTCCTTCCCTCACATGTAAAGGCGCTACTTCTTGCAGCCAATCGTCCATTTAATTCTTAATTCATGATCATTATATGTTAGTCTAACCTAACTTAACCTAATTCTTTAAAAAATCATAAAAAAGTATATTTAAGATAAGCAAAAACTTTCGAACATGTTAAGGCTTATGGTTCGAACATTTTACAAAGATATCTTCACTTATGGATTTGGTTTGCATTAAAAAAAAGTGGTCCTATTTTCTGGTCAACCTCTTTTTAATTCTTCCGCCGTTATTATATTGCCTAAATGAGTCTCCCCCCCCTCTCTCTCTCTCTCTCTCTCGTAAGCATTTCCAAGTCAGACGATACACAAGCGTACCTGAGAGGAAAATCTCCAGGATTGAAATTGCAATTTTTTTGTTATTGTTGTTATGCTAATAACTGCACATGGGAACATTTAAGCGCTCAGAGAGAGAAAAAAAGTGTGTGTGTGTGTGTGTGTGTGTGTGTGTGTGTGTGTGTGTGAGAGAGAGAGAGAGAGAGAGAGAGAGAGAGAGAGAG